>WAAF01017392.1:0-17172 GCA_013400475.1 Tricholaema leucomelas | reverse complement strand
CATATATATTTTATAATAGCGACCGCAACAAGGCTTGGTTTTTCCTTGTTGTGAAACTGACATCTCTGAAGACAACTTATTTTATAAGAGATTGACTATCCTGTTAAGAGCGTGTACAGTTTTTATGCTGTTTTATTTGACTTAAAGGCTGGAAGACAGAAACAAAGTGAGTTCAGGCAAATTCACTGTAGTGTAATTTATTTATAGTGCCTTTTTTTTTTTTTTCTTTTCCTTGAAGGAAAATACCTACTTAAAGATGTATTTTAAAACTGAAATTTTGTTCTTCAGTATTTGTCATACAGTAGAATGGAACCATTGAGCTGGTTTTGTTTCTGTTACCTGAAAAGAAAATTCTATGTTCCAAAATTGTCACTTTCTTCAGCTTTATTATCTGTAGCTTACTATGTACATTGTATCCTTTAGCACTGTCTGTGTTATAGCAAAATATTATCACCTGCAGTGTGTTTAACACTGAGTAGAAGTGATGTTAAACATTGCAGAATTCATTTGCATGTTCTTACTGTGCACTAATAGATTGTTTTCATTTCAGTTGTGTCTAAAATACCTTTATATTCTTAACTAAATTCTCAGTTTAAACGGAGGAAGGAAATGGGTGACAGGTCTTTGGTTTGTTCGGTGAGAAAGNTTTTAAAAAAAAAAAAAAAGAAGAAGAAAAGGAAAAAAAAATCATGCAAAAGCTTAATATACACGTTTTGTAAAAAANTTAAAACTGAAATTTTGTTCTTCAGTATTTGTCATACAGTAGAATGGAACCATTGAGCTGGTTTTGTTTCTGATACCTGAAAAGAAAATTCTATGTTCCAAAATTGTCACTTTCTTCAGCTTTATTATCTGTAGCTTACTATGTACATTGTATCCTTTAGCACTGTCTGTGTTATAGCAAAATATTATCACCTGCAGTGTGTTTAACACTGAGTAGAAGTGATGTTAAACATTGCAGAATTCATTTGCATGTTCTTACTGTGCACTAATAGATTGTTTTCATTTCAGTTGTGTCTAAAATACCTTTATATTCTTAACTAAATTCTCAGTTTAAACGGAGGAAGGAAATGGGTGACAGGTCTTTGGTTTGTTCGGTGAGAAAGGAGTTAAAAGAACAATGTGAGCTAGTTGTGTGGAAAGACCCCTGAAGGGATACTGTAGTAATTTCTACACTTGTAAAGATTCTGATGTGATTCAGGAAAGGACATACATGCTGATATTTGGAAAGCAGTTGCTTTAAGTAAGAGTGCTTAATCACATACTCATCCTAAAGGATGTGCTTTGAAGTTAACTGCATGCAGGTTCTGTTGAACAGTGACACTTTCCAGGAGGAAGGTGTATAATTCTGGAAGGTACAGCTCACCTGGTTGCCAGTTGGACCAGCTAAAATCTTCTAGGAAATAATTTTACTTGTGACCATTTGTTTTAAAGAAAGACTGTCACCCTAAATTCCCGAGAATGCCAGTTTTGTGTCCTTGCATCCTGCAAGTATGTAAAAATACTTCTTTACTAAGCTACTATTATAGAGTTTCTCATATTTTCCTAATTATACATTACCTACAAAGAGAGGTGCCCAACACAAGACTGACTTTGCAAATTGCTGAACTCTTCTAGAAGGAAGATCATACTCTCTGTGAATTTAAAGTAAAGGTCAAATTGGTTCCCAATTTTTACATGTCAGCAAACGAAAACAACAGATGAAAACTAAGTGAACATACCCAAAACAGTCAGAGTATTTTCATTGTTAAAAGCAGGTCTTTCACGAGTTTCAGGAGCTTACCTTGTCAAATATGAGAAAAACTCAGAAGTTGCTTTTACTTGTCCAAGCTGAGGCAAAAAGTAATGGGGAAAAAAAGAGATTGTAAATCCAAATCATTAATCACTGATGATGATTAGCACAGACATTTAAAGTAGTATTCCCTGTTTCCTAGTATAGCCTATAATCATTACAAGCATCAAGTGATTCAGTTGTATAGCAATATATGTGAAAGTAAAGTATATTTAGCATTTATCATGCTAACCATCCTGAAGCTCACCATCCAATATTGGGTTCCTTGGGCACAACTAGACACACTCTGAAACTAGGCAGATAAAAAACAAATTACATCAGAAATTTGGCTAGAGTGGCAAGAGTCTAGGGACAGCAAGCTTTTCAGTGCTCCTTACTTGAAAAGACCAGTTAGTCAGAATTTTGTGTCTCATTTTCAGTGGAGGCCCTTACATAGTAGTGTTCCTCAAAAGCTGCTATGCAGTGACAGCAGAAGTGCTTGGTATGTACTGTGTTCCTGTGAGAATGATTACATCTGGAAGACGTTGCCCAGAAAGGTGGAACTCTGTCCAGGTAGGCCTTGAGGACTCAGCTTGATGTAGCTCAGAGCATCCTGGTCACATCAGGTCTGATTTGGGCAGAGGCTGGGGTAGGGGACCCCATTTCCACCCTAACTTGTTCTGTAGCTGTGTTAACAAAGGGGCAGTGTTTGGTGGCCTCTCTGTCAGGGGGTTCAATTTGTGTTTTTAAATAGTGACTGCTGTGAGACATCATCAGTGTATCTCATCAGTCTGTGATTCTGACTGCTGTAGTGAGTTCTGTCTTGATGTGGTAATGAGCTATATTCAGTATTCATCTCTCTTGTTTTTGTCACAGTTCTGTACGATTGTGTCATTTTTGTATTATCTGAAAGTATTTCTTCTACAAAATAAAATAATTTGCCATAAAAAGAAATAGAGTTGTATTGTATGTCAGAGACATTTTTTGAATGGTTTATGTTTGCCACATTCCTGACACTTCCATTAAGAAATGTTGTATTTTGATTTAATGCTGTCCTGTATGAAGGTAGGAAATTTTCAAGTAAGAGAGGAAATCTATGAAAGTGGGGATTTTGGAGAGGTTATACTGAAGACCCAAAAGGGATGCAGAGCACAAGGAATGGCAGGTATGTGCTTACCACTCATGATCAGCTGCCAGCTGTATCAGAGCCTTATTGTTGAATATTCCTGAAATTCATGGGTAGCTCCACTTGTAAGGCGTTGAACTGCCCTTTTCTGTAACAGGTTTCTCCTTTGTAGATTTGAATAGGGAGCAAGCTGCCATTGTTAGTTCTGTAATGTCTTACTTATGGGCATAATTCCAGGGTGGAAACCACTCAGTAGTGCTTAACCTTTTTAGGCTTAACTTTTTACTGCTGCTTTCACAAAGGAAGCCTGTGTTATTGCAGAAAGGCCATTTCTCAGTTTCTCACTGCAACTCTAAACTCAGGAGCGTGGGCAAAATGGCAGTACTGACAGATGACTCCCGTCTCTGTCCAGAGTTTGCAAGGCATTAAGGGTATGACACTTTAGGTTATTTTTAAACAGTCTGCTAGAAATAGCCATTTGGAATACCAACCCTCTGTGTCTCACTACCATCAAGATCAACAACAAAAGCTATAATGGGTATGTTCATAGGGGTTTTCTCCTGTACGAACAAAGTCTTACATGTATTTCTTACTGCAGTTCTTGTCAGCACTTCAAAAGACTTAAAGGTAAGTGCTGTATTAAAAGATTTTCTTTCTTTGTTTTTCAGGAATTACATGAACTATATGTTTGCTTCTCAGGATGTAAAATGGAAGTTTGAATTGTTAGGAAACTTTAGAGCTTCTTGTGACTCCAGTCTCCTTTTCAACCACAGGGTTATACATCTTTGAGAGGAGGAAATATGTGTGAAGAGAGAGGCTTGAGAAACTACAGACTATTCAAATCAAGAGCAGTCTTTTCCAAAATTTTATGTGAAGAGTACTTTTCATGAGACCACCTAACTGACTAAGTATCATTGGAAGAAAATATCAAAGAGCAAAGTTGATTTGATTTTAGAATCTGTAAATGTCACTGGTCATTTACTTACACTTTGGGAAATCTCAGCATTCTTGGAGTTAAAAGCTTCTTAGGGAGATGTTTCTGGTGGCTTGTGATTTTCAGTCATCCCTTAAGTTTGTACATCAATAGCTGGACTATAGAATAACACTTTCTTTATAGAATTCTGTCTCTTTATTATGTTTGCAGTTAGACCAGCCATTGAAAACACACATTCAGCAGGAAATTCAGTGAATTCAGTAGTGGTAATAGAAAAGAGAAAATCAGAAACTGAATTAGGTAAGATGTGTTCAGGAAGCAAATGGAAGGCTGAGATCTTTGCACTCACTGGGTTAGTGCACAAAATTAGTATTCTGTGCCTAGAGCATCGTGTGTGTGTTACAGGTGTGTGTCCTGTGGCACTGAAGTACCCAGGTATGTGTCTGGCCAACTGAGTGCTTCTGCTTGCTGTTTTCCATATTTCTCCCTCAGACTGGTTAACAAAAATTGCAGATATATTATCAAGACAATAAATTTAAGTGCTCAGTGTTTGTTTAACTTCCTCCACCGAATTCAGTTGAGCTGCTAATACTGATTTCAGTGGGTGCGAAGAACAGACACTGGCAGGAAGCTGAGCCTTCCATCACTTTTCCACGCTTCACTGACATGGTAATAGTAGACCTGGTACTGTTACTGAGCTGTGAGTGTTACAGAGCAGTGATATGGAGTGCTGTGTACAAAAGGCAAAATCAAATCTAAACCATGCTCCAGAAATCTATCCAAAATCCAAATCTAAACCACTCCACAAAGATGTAGGAATTTCAGAGGAAGCAGGCTAAGTGTTCACATTTCATAGTAAAAGGTAAAATTTGTGGGTTCTATGTGGGGAGACCATATCAAAAACAAGGGGCACAGGAACCTTCATTTTATAAACAAGGTTTGGAGGAGTTGTGTGGCCATTCTGAAAAAACCCATTTTGTATACTCTGAACTGGCATGATGTGCTGGGACAGGCTGTACAAATAAATACCTGCATACATAAATAGCTGCCCAAGCATTCTGGGATGGAAAGGCCTTCCACAACCGCATTCCTTAGCCTTTGAAGTGAGTGGAAGTTAGGTATGCACTCTCAGTCAACCGTGGATCTTTTCATGGGTGCTCGTGCATTGTTTCCTAACTAGCTGTTGCACTGCTTGACAATAAAACCCCCACATCCCTGGATCCCCTGACTGGTAAAACCAGTCTGCACACTATTGGAACATGGGGAAAGGAGCAGTAGGCTGAATACAAACCCTATGAGGCGAGGCTGAGGGAGCTGGGGTTGTTCATCCTGGAGAAGAGGAGGCTCAGGGGTGACCTCATTGCTGTCTACAACTACCTGAAGGGAGGTTGTGGCCAGGTGGGGATTGATCTCTTCTCCCAGTCAACCAGAAATAGAACAAGGGGACACAATCTCAAGTTGTGCCATGGGAGGTATAGGCTGGATGTTAGGAGGAAGTTCTTCCCAGAGAAAGTGATTTGCCATTGGAATGGGCTGCCCAGGGAGGTGGTGCAGTCACTGTCCCTGGAGGTGTTCAAGAGAAGACTGGATGGGGCACTTAGTGCCATGGTCTAGATAGGGCTGGGTGCTAGGTTGGACTGGATGATCTTGGAGGTCTCTTCCAACCTGGTTGACTCTATGATGATAAAAAATAAAACTCATCACATGTATGCAAGCATCACAATGAACAGTTGCAGCCTCTGCCTTGCACCATGAAATTCTGGTAGATTATACAAATCTCCTACAATTAGAACTTTCAAACTGATTATTTTATTGTGAATTCAAATAGATTTTAGTGCCTGATAAAATTCTTCCCCCCCCCCAAAAAAAAATCAACCCCCTCACAAAATATCGTACTGAGATGTATAACTCAACCAAAATGTGAAATTCAGGGTAATTTGAGTTGGTTGGGTTTTGTTTGGTTGGTTTTGTGGTTTTGGTGGGGGTTGTTTTTAGTTTGGTGAGGGTTTTTTGTTTGGTTTGTTTGTGTTTTTTTTTTTCCTGTGCGGTTTTTTTTAGTTTTTTAAATGAAATTAGGAGCTTCTATTTTTAAAATATGTGATAGGAAAACAAGCAGAAGATTTGAAAAGGAAAAGTGCATTGGCATAAAGGACAGGATCTTTCAGTAGTGACAGTTGCATTGAAAAGACAGAAGGCTGCAGATGGACGGATGGATAGACAGATGTGAGGAGAATTAAGAAGTGAAGGCAGCAGGAATGAAACTTTTTAAATCCTGAAGAGTGTACAGAAAGGAGAGGAAAGTCAGTCTGGGTAAGCGTGAAATGCAGCACGGGGAAATGGAAGAAATGCAAGAGATGGTGGATTTGTGGTTTGTCTCATGTCCAGGCTGCTGTGATTACGTATTTCATAAAGATGAAAGACAACATGACACGGGGCGTTGCCGGAGAGTCAACAGGAATACTTCCCGCAGCGTAAGCAGCACACTTGCTCTGCTTTTTCCTTATGAATAACCTGATCGTCATTGCTGCTGGAAAAGAAACCCCAACTACAAAGCCTTTTAAAAACACGTAGCACAGGTTGAAAGGGGAATAAAGCAGCCCGTGTTCTAACGGTGACGGAAGAGGTAGGGCAGAGTAAAGAGGCTTGCCGTTTAATCCTGCGGGATTACAGGCTGCTCCGTCTCCCTCCGACCCCGTCTCCTGATATCAGATCAGATATCCTATAGACGGAGGATGCAGTCACATGATTGTTACTGCTTCCTCCCCATGACATCACTGCTTTTGCAGCCATACCACCCAAGAAAGGATGCTATTAAAATCTTTGGGACTGAGCTATATGATGTTGCATCACAGGTAAGCAGCATAATTGTTTGTAAAAACTGGTTTGCCAGTTCTGTCGTGCTGCCGCCTGGAGCTGCAGCGCTGCCGGGCGGAGTTTCTGCTGGCCAACGGCTTGGATCCCTGCAGGCAGCGGCTTTGCAGGTGCAGGGGCTGCCCGCTGGCTCTGCGCTCTTCTCCCGGCTGACATCAACAGTAGAAAGGCTGCCAGATGGAGCTTTAAAGCTGAAGAAAGCCTTTTGTCCCTGGGTTTTGCCATGGCTCCTTTGGGTGTCTGCAGCTGAATTCTCTGTGATGCGAGCAACCACCATCATCCAGCTATGCGGAGGGAGAGCAGCAGTGGTGTTTTGCTTGTATTCCCTGCTTTATTTTTTCCCCTTTCTTGGTGTTTTTAGGGTTTTTTCTTTTTTTTCCTTCCCCCCTCCGATGCCTAAAGGAAGTTGTTGTACATAGAAATGTATCTAAGCTTATAAAGGAATGAGGATTAACTTGCTTAGGGGGGGTGGTCGACACCTTTTGGGAAAAGAGGCTTTTCCTTTATGATCAGTTTTTTGCTGAAAGTACCTAGGCTGGCAGGTTTCCTGCATCGTTTGCTGTAGTGTAAGGTGAGTTTTGCTTGTCATCCCATAGAGCATGAAAAAACAGTATTTTCCAGAAGGAGCATAAGAGATGACAAGCAGATTTTTCACTTGCACAAAGTGCCATTCACCAAAAGCTGAAAAATCCATGCTGGGTTTTGGTTTGTTGGTGTTGTTGGTTTTGTTTTGTTTCGCGTGTGTGGTGGTTTGGGGTTGTTGGTTTTTTTTGGGGGGGGGGGGTGTGTGTTTGGTTTATTGTTTTGTGTTTTGGTTTTTTTTGTACTGTTGGTATTTACATAAGCAAAGTCCAGAGTCTGTTTTCTTTTCCCAGCATGGCCATGTGTTCATGCACCCTATACCAGTACATGATGAAAAAATGGTGACTCTTCTGTATTTGTTTTTCTGTATTGCCTTTTTAAATATATGTCAGGTTTTCAAACAGATTTTATCACTGTTTAAAAAAAAAAGCATTTTAATACCAATATTAGAATGCAAAATGAGAATTTAATACAAATGTGCACAAGAAGCTAAATTAATTTTTGAGCTTACACTTTTCAGAAATATGAAATGTAACTTTTTTTTTTTCTTTTTTTAAGGACTCTGATAAATAACTTTGTGCCCCTGCCAGAAAACAGAGAATGACTCAGCTGCAGCTCGATCAGGCATAGAGTCAGGTGACTTTTCACTCAGTCTGCAGGAAGTTTTCTTATTCTTGAAAATCTCATTACTTGTGGAAATAAATTTTTCCCACTATTGGAAAAACCTGAAGATGTATCAGGCCCAGGGTTTCTGCATGCTCACCCACACTCTCGTTGGGGAGCTTCTGGATCTCATGTGCTGAAGTAGGCTTTACATCCTAGTGAAAGATGGAAGTCTGGTTTCTAGTGACCAGGTATGCAGTAATGTCAGGATCAGAAAATACAGGGTTGGGAAGTAATTGTCGAAATGAAGTAAAAATTGACATCATTTCTTTGAAACTGAAATGGAAAATGAATTTCAAATATCTTTTTCTTCCACAGAACCTTGAGTTTTTCCAAGGCTGAGCCTCACAAGTGATAGAAATACAAGCTTGGCCCTGCATGAGGTTGCATCTTGATGATCACTGTGGTGGGTTTATTCTCCTGACTCACTCTGAACTCAAGGCTATGTCAATTCTCTCCAGCACTGGGAGTAAGTTGGGCTGTGCCACATTAAGGCTGGGCTCTTTGCCCACTTTAAGTGTGCAGCAGGATTGCCACACGTGGGTTTTACAGGCATAATGGATTTGCCCCACTTCCCTGCCCCCCGATCATATTTAAGTGCCTTTTGGAAATACATGCAGGGTGGTAGTTCTCCTGGCCTCCTGATCTGAGTCAGGCATCTTTTGTGCAACAGAAGACAAGGTACCAGCCCTAAATGTATTCCAGAACAGCTTAGATATCAGGGACCTAAGTCTTGTTATTTAGTATAAGAAGAAACATCCTCAGTTGGAGGGCTCTTTGCCGGTCAGTACTGGGGTGCTGTGCCTGTCTCCAACATACAGCTTCGTGGATACTCAGCAGCTGCATACATTGAGATTTGCCCTGTGTGGCACCTTTTCAAAGGTAGTGGCTGATGGCTTTTAAACAAGGACTGGAGGAGGAGAATGGGATATTGTTGGAGAGGAACATTTACTCTGAGGTAAATAGGCTCTCCGAATGCCATAACCTCTGTAGTCTGGGAGCTGCTTTGCTGAAAAGCAGGTGTTTGTTCAGCAGCAGGGGAAAGTGAACAGGATAATGACTGTAGCCCAGTTCTTGTGCAGGGCAAACAAGGAGGCTTCCACCCTTGCATCACAGTTCATGGACGTCTCTCATGTGTTATGGGTCACTGTTGTGGCACCTGAGCCTCTCTGAGGTCTGACCAGGTCTTAGCACAGCATGGTTCATGACTCTGAAACATTGGCATAGTGCCCATAGGTACCAATCCTTTTCCAGTTTGCTTTTGCCATTGAGCTACATCTTGCAGGGTGTCCAAGGTGTATATGTGTGTGTGTTGATTCTTTCCATTTAGTGAAATGAGAACAGGCTGTAAAGTGGGAGTCTAATCTGTTTGTGCATGTGTACAGACACACTGGGAATTGGGTTTCCTTTACTTTCTTTGTTGCTAGTCCAGCATAACCAAAAAAAATCACACATGATCTTTAACAGCCCAAAGGAGAAACTCTGGCAGAGTTGCAGTAGGCTGCTGTTCCTAAACCACATTTAACTTACAGCCCTCAAGCATCATCCCAAGGAAAAGGTTTCTCCATCTTGCAGGTGGGGGAACTTCTTCTTGGTAGTGTGAACTAACTCGCCTCTGACTGCACCAGCCCATCAGCATGGAACGCAGCAGTAAATCCAGTACCATGTGAACAGGAAAACACTGCCTTCCATCTGTGTGGAAAACACTGCCCTCCATCTGTGTGAAAATGACTCACTGCCTCCCCTCACATCATGAAAATGACATGACAGAACAGATTAACGGCTTGCCTACTGCAGGTTTTTCAGCTTGATGGCAAGCTGAAGGCTTAAAAAGGATTTCAGTGAGAGGTGCATTTAGTACCATCGAACACCTCATTTAAGGAATGAGCTTCTTAGGAATAACTGTTTGCCAGGTTATTTCCCTTCTGGCAGCTCTTTTCTCTATGGAAGCATTTGCTTATTTTTGCAGTCTAAGAATTGCTTACCCCCTTTCCCCCACTTATTTCTGAGTGAGGAGACAAAAGAGCCACCATGGCACCTACAGTAACAACTGTATTTATTAAAGGGACCTCTAAGTCTCACTGGAAACAGAAAAGTGAGTTTAGCATTTTCATTATACAGAGCCAGTTCTGAGTTATGTGAGTGTGAAAATTCTGCTCAGAGCTCATGAGAAAAAAGCTAGGATATTTTTTCCCCTTCCTGACATAACTCAGCAGCTGAATTAATTTTGCACAGACTTTCCAAGAAAATTCTGTCAGAGAACCAGACACATGATATTTTGTGAAAGGAGAGTTGTCCTGTGAAGGGGTGGGGAGCAGGATTCTGTGGTGAGGTTCATCCCTCGGAGGAAAAGGAGCGTGGTGAGCCAGGGGCCTCCCAGGAGAAAAAATGGTGAAGAAACCATTGCTGAAAGGTCAGGAAGCCCTGATGGTTATCAGTTCCTGGGGTGTGCTGATGTGCTCCATGTGCCCCCATGCCTCCCACTACCTGCATCCCCAGCCAGCCCTGTTGTCTTCCCCATGAGATACCCTGCTGACCCCATAAGCCTGTGTTTTGTTTGAGAAGGGGCAGTTGGAGACAATTTTCCACCGTTTATCCCAGATGTTCCCTCCTACCTTCCCCTTCTTTCCCAGGCCCTCTCCCCTGTGATCTGGTGCCCTGTGTTTTTTGAGCTCTACTATGGCTTCATAATTTTTTCCATGGAAGTTTGTTAGGGTAAAGCTGCACATCAAAGCTGTGACCATATTTAGCTTGTGGACATGTATCAAAGCAGGAAACTCCTTAATATGTGGTGGTGTGGCCATAGAGTGAAATGCTGCTGCGATTTTCAGTGATGTTTCTGGCACTGCAGCCTGCCTGTGCTTGTGTGACAGGAGACTGATAGCTTGTGGTGCCATTTGCTCATACGTGGAGGCTGCCCATTTTCTCTGGGCAGGTGGTACACAAGATCTGTGGTGTAACTGTGCTCATCTCTAGGAACATTTTCCTTTTGCCTTACCCTCTGACAACTCCTCCTGAGTGCTGACTTTTCCATCTCATTCTGTGGGCAGCAATGACCTCCTAATTGCCTGGATTCAAGGCCTTAAGTGGAGACTGCTCTGCATCTGTCTCTGTGACTAGATCTAAGTCCCTTGCAGTGAGAGGCGGATGCATGCCGGCAGAGCACCCAGCTCTCAAGAGAAAATGCCTTTGCTCAACAGATCACACTGAACAGTTAATGGCCATGGGGCTGGCTGTTGTGAGAGCACAGTACTAGGTATGGTCAATACAAATGTTAAAGGCATAGAAAGTGGCAAATCATTCGTCAGCATGAAGGGGTCTTCTGACAATGGCTGCCTATTAAACCAGTAAGACTGTGTTGTCATTATCTGTGGAACATAAATGCCAGAAGTTTCACAGCCCTCTTGCTCCTTAGTATGTGTAATACCTTCTGTCATGCAGTGCATATATGTGCACAGCATATGGCCAACCATTAAATTGGTGGTGTGCTCAACTCTGGAGTCACGACAGAAACGGAACCACTTAAGAGCATTGTGCCTGGAGTAGGATCTTCCCTGTTTTGATAGTATATGTATATTGGTACTAAAGCAGAGAAAAGCCCTGTTCTGCTTTTGCACATCAGCTGACTCTCACCACTTTTGGAAGAGATGAAATAGACGATGCTTTAGGTACCCTGGAATAATCTCTCCAAACAAATGTGAATTGAAGAAGTTGCAGTTGGCTTCTATTTTTTTTCCTCCCAGACTCTTGCCAGATTCACTTCTTCCTTATGCTACAGCAGGAGATTCAGTGGTATGCTTTGCATGTGGCACTGTCTTCAAGGAAAGCAGCATACACACGACAGTGTGTAGGTGAACGTTCATCTGCTAGAAACACTTGAAGTGTTGAAGTAATTCAGTGACTGTAATCTGCTGAAAGTAACCTGAAACTTGTTGGAATTGCATTAAAAAGCATACTGCCTGCCTTGGTGCAGTGTGTCCAATTAAAACAGAAAACAGGATGAGGAGAGTGTAGCATGGAACTAGCATTTCTAGTTAGCAATAGGCCAGGGCCAAGGCTTTTCCTTTGATGACTGTTCAGCTAGTTGTTTCCCATCAATATACTTTTCAGTTTCTTTGAACCATGGGATGTTTCATCTTGTGCTTGCTGTGTCAAATACTTTTGAGAGCAGATCAGTCTGTCAATGGAATATCTAGAATGTCAATTCACAAATAGAGCCTTGGCTTTTATAATTGCACATGCTGTAACAGTGCTATAAAGCTAAGAGGCTGTCAGCATTTCCACTGTAAATGCAATTTACTGGTCTTCCATAAAACTTAGCTCTGAGCTGCAACATATCCTGCAGCTGGTCCCAGTCACAAGTTTGCTCACTGTGAGACCTGCATAAAACCCAGGACCTTTAATATGATAATTCTACTACTTTTTGGTTCTTTGAAGAGTAACAAAATGTAAGTAAATTTAACAGAAGAAACCTGCAAGCCTGTGGCTTCTCCCAGCCCGTCAGGCCACTCACTGGGTTCACACTCTGGCTTTTTTGGATTGTTTGCACTAATCTCTTCTTTATTTACGTAGGAGATTTCAGTGATTACTCACTTAAAAAAATGTCTTGCTTCCTGAAGTCATCAAGCCTCACAGGCTGATCTTTGGACTTGCTCTTTTGACCCTTACCTATAGCTGCTCTCATGCTGCAACTCCTCTGATGTTTGTAGGGCAGTGTCTCTTTCTTTCTGGCTTCAGAATATTGTGCACCAAGCATGGCTAGCTTGGTGATCAGAGACTGAACATCAGGTTGACCTGGTCCAAGGATTTTGGAAGATATCTAAATTGTGTGGCAGCCAGGAGAGCCTCTTTTAAGAGGCACAATTGCAAATCTAACACTGTGAACTCTCTCTGTTTGTGAATTGATCCCCGATGGGACCTTGATCCATCTGCAAGACCATAGTGGTTGATATGGGTCTAAATCCAGGGAAATCTGCTAACTGGAACCCTCTGAGATCAGAATTTCCATAGTTCAGTTAAATTTGTTTGTTTTTTTTCTTTGATTGAATCAGAGCATTGACAATAAAGTTCAGTTGTAGATAGATTAAGCTAGTCAGTGAAATGGGAGCTGACTGTTAAGAGCCGAAGAAGGCTCATTGCTGTATTGCAGGGGATAAGGTGCAAGTGTAATTCAGGTTTGATAAAGGTAAAGCAATGGGAAAGTGTCTATAAGAGACCACAGAATGATAGGCTCCAAACTGGCTGCTGCCTCTGGCAGAGCATAACCTGGTGTCACAGCAGACTGCTCAGTGAATATGTTGGATGTTAGCCCTCAGAAAAGTTGGTGGAATGCCAGAAATCACTAGGAAAAGAATAGGGGGCTAAGCAGGAAACATTTTTCCTTGCACAAACTGTATTGTGTCAACATCTGGAAAAGTAGTAGAAAGGACAAAAAAGTAGTAGAAAAGAGTATCTAAAACATAGAACCACAAGGGGATAAAATACATATGTCAAGCAGTTACTCAGCAAGATGCAAAAGCTTTCCAAGTTTCTTAGATGCTCAGGTGTTAGAACTGGCTATGAATTGCATTTATTACTAATTATAGAACCAATCAGGTTGAAAGAGACCTGATCCAGTTCAACCTATCACCCAGCCCTGTCTTATCAATCAGACCATGGCACTAAGTGCCTCATCCAGTCTGTTCTTGAACACTTCCAGGGACAGTGACTCCACCACCTCCCTGGGCAGCCCATTCCAATGCCAATCACTCTCTCTGGAAGAGCTTCCTCCTAACATCCAGCCTATACCTCCTCCAGCACCACTTGAGACTGTGTCCCCTTGTTCTGTTGCTGGTTGCCTGGGAGAAGAGACCAACCCCCACCTGGCTACAACTTCCCTTCAGGTAGTTGTAGGCAGCAATGAGGTCACCCCTGAGCCTCCTCCAGGCTAAACAACCCCAGCTCCCTCAGCCTCTTTTCATAGGGCTTGTGCTCCAGGCCCCTCAGCTTCATCACCCTTCTCTGGACACGTTTCAGTATCTCAACATCTCTCTTGAATTGAGAGGCCCAGAACTGGATGCAGTATTCAAGGTGTGGCCTGACCAGTGCTGAATACAGAGGAAGAATAACCTCCCTTGTCCTACTGGCCACACTGTCACTGTTCCTGATCCAGAGCAGGATACCATTGGCTCTCCTGCCCACCTGGGCACACTGCTGCCTCATGTTCACCCTACTATCTGCCAGCACCCCCAGGTCCTTTTCTGCCTGGCTGCTCTCCAGCCACTCTCCTGCATGTGATGGTATTGCAATGTTTTCTTTTGAATTGATAGTGTTGGACTCATTTGATGAGATGTGGATGTCTACCTCTGACTTTTCTTTGTAATCAATAAACATTTCTGGGGGAAGTAAACCCCATCTATGTCATTCCAATGTGTCAAATAAATTGTATCTGAATAGAGTTTACTACCTTCCATCAGCTGTGAAAAGAATCTAGATTTTAGTGTCCAGACTCTAGTACAGATTTCTAATGCTGGATGAGATAACTCGCACCATGAATGCATCATCAGAGCGGATTGCTGCAGTAGTAAACCTGGCAACAGTTTGTGTTTGGATGATACTAATTTGATCTTAATCTATGTGCATTAAGTTAAAATATCTATAACTGAGTTACATAAAATAGCTATAACTGATTTCAATTCTGCCAGTAGAACTGAAAGCATCTCTGCAAGCATCCCTATGAGGGCAAATCAGCTTATCCTGAAATAAACATTTGAGATTATTTCAGATGCTGAAGTTAAGGTGAGACAAATAAATGTGAAATGAAGAGAAAGGAAGCAACATTTGTGGTGCATTGTGCAAGGACATAATGTGGAAACTCTGTAGCACTCAGTTTAGAAGTGTTGTAGATAGGTCTTTTTTAATAAATAGGGTTTTGCATAATATGATATCATATCTCTCCTTTCCAAAGCAGAACTTTAAGGTTGATGATCATCCAGCTAGCTGCAGCTTCTAGATACTGGTGTGCTACCTAGAGTTTAAAGTTTGTATAATTTCTTGGTCTTCCATGGCCCTGTGGTCTGCAGCACGTTCTTCTCTCCCTGGGTGTGTTATGCAGCATGTATTTGTGGGGTAGATTCAATTGTGAGATTGTAATTATCCTGCATACTTGTGGTCTGGTCAAGTATTGTCCATCAAAAACAGTCTCCTGTGCTGGGCATTGACAACACACTTGGAAAGCTCTTTTTTTGTGATATAACTATCACGTTGTGTAGTTTGCTCTTAGCATTAAGAAAGACTTGCCAATGTTTTCAGCACAAGAATTCCCAAAAGTTTGTTCATGGGGCAGACAGCCTCCTGCAGGCAAGCAGTCTTAACTGATTGTTGTTTACGGGTCCTGTACTGTATGAGAAGAATAGAACGAAGGAGATGATCTGCAAAACATAACAGCGTTGCTAAAACAATTAGGATGGTCTTAATCCTCTCATCTCATTTCAGCTTCCCATTCCAGTCTTTGGAATGCTTTGCAAGACACTGAAGTCAAGGTGAGCTTGTGACTTCAGCTTCCTGATGTCAGCCACAGCATCCTACCTTCACACTCTTACTTTCCTTAGCACATGTAGGAGTGTGCTCTCATCTGTTTGGCAAAGAGTTGCTATTCTCAAAGTCACTGTTCTTAACTGCTGCTTGTTAAACCGCCTCAATTCTGCAGCTGCTTGTTTGTGCTCAGCAGTCCCATGAGGGACACCTGCTCTGCATTTGGTTTCCTTCCCTAGGCTGTGACTCCCTTGCCTGATGTCTTTCAAACATGCCAGGGTGCCTGGAGATCACTTGATGTCTGCACTTAAAAGGGCTTTTGTGGCATTATAATGGTGACTTGCTGGTTGCCCATGAGAGTGCTTTTTTCAGCTGCTTGGCCTGTGTCATCCAAAGGTGTTCCACTGGGTAGAGCACAAAATGAAGACACCAACAAAGCAAGAGCATTCATACTTGTTACACTTCCCAGGTCTCCACCAGGAAAGAAAATTACAGGGAGAGGATTGGAGTAAAACAGCTGAAAATGGAGACGGGGGGAGGGGTGAAAAGGCAGCACATAAAAGGAGCTGAGCAGAGCAGCAGAGTGTATGGACAGTACCAGTTACAGACTGAGAAACTCCCTCACAGGGATACAAATTCTTTCCTTGTGCAATTTTTGTTTACATACCTGATGGAGGAAAGTGTGTAGCAGTCATTAGTAACTTGTTAGCCCTGTCAGTGACCTGCAAGAGTTCTCTGTCAAGGAGCTGCAGGCTCAGTTCTATAAAAATTCTAATGCTTATTATCTGTCTCCTTTTTTTGGTTGTGCATTTTCATTTTGTTTGTTTGATTGATTTGACTTTGTTAGGCTTACCATTTCAGATTACAAGCCCGGGGTACTCTCTGGAAGACCTCATTTCCTAGACACCTCTTTTAGGATGGATGGGATTAATCAGTCTTTGGAGCAATGCTTTGTTGAGTGATGTAGAAGTTGACTGTGGTTTTTAGGGTTTGCTTAGATGTTGAAGTAGTCTTCAGCAAAATATGTTTTCCAGTGGCAGTGTGTGGCTTTCAGTAAGTACCAGCAGGACTGCTGACTCGTACTCTCCTGGCGTTGTGGTTTGTGGAGGCATTCTGGAAAACTCGGTTCTGAAATTTCTGGCAGAGCTGCCTCAAGTTATTGACCTTATTTTTTTTCTCTATGTACAGATCCTAATATGGTCAATGCAGGAGACATGAACGGTTCTGGCAACCTGATGGATTTTCTGGATGAGCCTTTCCCAGATGTTGGAACTTATGAAGATTTCCACACAATCGACTGGCTGCGGGAGAAGTCGCGCGACACTGACCGCCACAGAAAGGTGAGGGTGCCCGCCTCTGGTGCTGCACGGTCCTGGGGTTACAGCCATCCTGGTGGTGACCAAAACAAGCAGTTCTCCAAAGCTGTTGCTTCCTACCTGTGCTAGCTGTAAATATAAGCTTCATTCAAATTTCCAGAGCCAGCTGAGTCTAGTCTGGGTGATCTCTAAAATGGAGGGAGGTGGGGGACACCCAAACCACCACAGCCTCTTATTTTGGAAATAATATATATTATTATATATATATTCTGTGTATATATATATTATTATATATATTATTTTATATAATAAAAATATATTTTTAATATATATTATTTTATATATATTCTGTGTGTATATATATATATATGTGTGTCTGTGTATATATATATATATA
>WAAF01017391.1:0-60758 GCA_013400475.1 Tricholaema leucomelas | reverse complement strand
TGCTAGCTAGGCTCAAACTAGCACACCAACAGTGCTTCTAATTTTTCCCTTTTGGAAATGAACAGTTACTTGCATCTCTCAGCAATTTTATCTCAGACACTGATGTCTCCAGCTTCTCTCACTTCTCTCTCTCAGAAGCCAATAACTTACCTAACTTTTCCTTCTCTGAGATCAACAATGTACCTAGTTTCCTCTAACTCTCCCATTGAAAAGCCACTGATGCTTCCAATACCTTGATGTCAGACTTTAGGGTGGTATGTTTTATGCTTGCAGCTCTCTGAGGGCAGATAGCTGTTGAATTTCTTCCTGCACATTCAATAAGCAACCCTCCGCAAATTACTCCTTTGCCTTTTCCTCTTTCAATCATTTCTACATCATACCGTCAACTCTACCACTTTATCCTCTTCTTTCCAAAATTTTACTCCCTCCATGGATGGTATACCCTTAAATTCTTGCAGCAGTTAATTCATCGCTGACTATACCACTTACTGTTGTGTTACAGGTACAATCCTGACATATGCCTGGCTCAAAACATTTGCCTCCCCTTCAAGTGTCCCTGTAAGGACTTGCTCTGACACAAGTTCAGAAAATTAAAACAATCAAATTTTTTAATTGTTCAAAGCAACAGGTTCTGGATTGCTGGTGATAAAAGCCCTGTTTGCAAGATGATTTTAGGATTGGAAAATCCTGGGTAACATCCTGAACAGTCAGTGATGCAAACTTTGCAATAGCTTCATCAGAGAACAGAAATCCAGCAAAAGTTACGCTGTATATTGAAGATGCAGTTCATTGATTCACAGGATCTGCACGAGGGTAGGGAGGCTCTACACAGGGACTTGGATTGATGGGCCAATATGAGTGGCATGAGCTTCAACAAGGCTAAATGCCAGGTCCTGCCCTTGGGTCACAACAACATACAGGCCTGGGGAAGTGTGCCTGGAAAACTGTCCAGCAGAAAGAGACCTGTGGGTTCTAATCAACAAGCAGCTGAATATGAGCAGGCTGTGTGACCAAAGAAAGCCAATGGCATCCTGGCTTGTATAAAAATGCTGTGTGGAGCAGGAGGAGGGAGGTGACTGTCTGCTTGTACTTAGCTCTGGTGAGGCCACATCTTAAATATTGTGTTCAGTTTTGGACACCTTGTTACAAGAGAGGTATTGAGGTGCTGGAGCGAGTATAGAGGAGGGCAAGGAAGCTGGTGAAGGGCCTGAAGAATAAATCTTATGAACAGCAATTGAAGTATGAGAAAAAGCAGGCTGAGGGGAGACCTCATTGCTCTCTACAACTACTTAAAAGGACATTGTTGAGAGGTTGGTGCTGGTTTCTTCTCACAGGTAATTAGTGATAAACCAAGAAGACCTTTTGATCTTCGTAAGACCACCATCTTCAGCTCGTTGGCAGGCCAGCTTCACAGATTTTCATTTAATAAAAACATCTGTTGATTGCAAAATACCTTGGTCCCTTGATCCTTTTGGTACTAAATCAACTTCTTGGCCCACAGTAAGCTAGGCATTTATCCCAGTTAATAACACAGAGAAGAAAAACCAAATGGTCACCCCTGAATCTGTCACTGACACCGCATTGTCACCTTTAGAATAAACGTGAGAAGAGGGATTCTACCAGAACACTTAAAATCAATTCGCGATGTGCCGCGAAAACGAGCAGCAGCAGTAGCAGCCATTCCGCTCACCAGCAGGTGGCCCTGTTGTCCTAGCTGAGTCTCTGTTTTGCAAGGCTCCAAAAGAGACTTCACAAATTTCAGGTTTAATAGGGAAAAAGTGCACCACTCATCCTTGTAACAGAGCATCAGCAAGGATTACAAGTTCTGTGTGTCTGTCCTACTAAATCCACAGTACCCCGTTCTCTTAGAGCCCCTACATGCCTGTCATGGAAGGCCAAGAGGCCCAAAACATTTCCTGGCTTGCTCCACCCTTCTGCTGATGGGGGAAGCAAGGGCAGGAGGAAAACAAAGGCTTGGGCCATTATGTCCCCTCCAAACGTCATAAACAGGTACCCACAGGTGTTTATTTATTTGTTAGTGTCTTGCCCAAATAAGAGTAAGCAAGCCCTGGTTTCACCTAATATGGTCAGTTTTGCAAGTGCCATTCTGATTGGTGAATCTCTGTGGACAAAGGAGCCATTACACTGGGGCAAAGAATATAAATGGAGCTAAGTTGCAAGCAGTGGGCTCTGCTCTGACAATATGCTCTGCCTGCTAAATAATAACAAGCCCTGACATTTTGGTCTTGAACTACCTGGAAACTTGCCATGCCTCAAGTTTACCAGAAGCCATTAAGTGCCTCATGATGTGGCAAGAAGTGCCACCGATGTCATGCTCTCTGCACCTATGCAAGACATCCTGCCCACACCTCTGCAAACCTCCATGCCAAGTCTGGAGTCCAAGAGGAAACAGGCTCACATCAGAGATCATCTGCCTCTTTCTCAGTAACCCTGTTAGAACCTGGGAAGATCTAGAAGTCTTAACAGCTATTAAGATACTGACAGAATGCCCTTCAAGTGTTTGGTTACTGTCTGGAAACTGTAATTCAGCCCCGGGAGACTGGAAGTAGTATTTGGTGAGTAAATATTCAAAAGCCTCTCTGTAGTTAAATTCAAATGCCCTCTGCCTTAAGCAGAAAGGAACTTCTCGAGTCCCTTTAGTGGACAAGAGGCATATTGACCACAAGCTTCTCTTTCCAATTTCTAATAGCTGAATTAATGTCTGTTATATTTTTGCTAGTTATTTCTTAAGTGTTCTAGATTCCCCGTTTTCCCTCTGTGTAATACTTTGCACGACCGTGCAAATAACCTATTATTAAAAATTAAGTATTGAGGTGAGATTCCTAAATATCAAAATGAATAAATGACAATTTTTTAATAAATCCCACCCATACCATTACCATGCCATCAATCTTCTCTCTGCTGTCAATACACAAAAGATGGTGGCAACTATTTAGGCTGGATGTTAGTTCTTTCTTCTTACCCAGCTACCTAGTTAAAAATATGCAATATATCCAGTTCCAGTGCCTCAGATTTTAACCTCAAGTATGACTGGAAATATTTAAGCTTTTTTTGAGTTCTTCCAACCAGTTGCTCCCCAGTTTCTGCCTCTGAAAGTAGTGCAGTTGTCTCTGCCAGGTTACCCTACACTTAGGGATTTTTGGCCAAATTCTGTCCCAGAGAACATCTTTATTTCACCACTGCCAAAGTGCCAGTACCTGTCTAAGAGAAGCAGGAGAGGAGTCCAGGCCGTTAGTTCCTTCTGTTGTAGCTTTGCAGGGCTAGTCAAAGTGGGAGTGAAAACAAGAAGGAAGAGACCTAACAGTAACAGGAGGCAACACTTTTCAGAGGTAAAAAGAACAGCTTTCAGTGTGTTTTGGAGAGGGTTTCCCTTTCTCTTCAGTCACATGAAAAATGACACAATGAGATTATGACACTGTTCACAACAGGATGCTCTACAACAACACTTTCAGTCTTGGTAGTTGAGCATGTTTTTAGAATCAGAAAAGGAAACCTATTACCAGGCAATTAATATTTTCTGTGGGGGAGCCTGCATTACTGGAAATTTGCTAGGGACCCACAAATAAAACAAGAATGAAGGCCACTTCTCTGGAGAAAGTGACTGTTGCTCTTCATTTGCTTTCAAGTTGGAATCCTAATAGGGGTTTGTTTCATAGAATCATAGAATGGCTTAGGTTGGAAGGGACTTTAGAGATCATCTACCCCAACCATAGGGAAGGATGCCTCTCATCTAGACTCAGCAGCTCAAGGTCTTATCCAGCCTGGTCTTGAACACCCCCAGGGAGGAGGCATCCACAACCACCTCCCTGGGCAACCTACTTCAGTGTCTCAGAACTCTTATACTGAAGGACTTCTGCCTACAATCCAGTCAGAACCTACTCTCCCTCAGCTTTACACACTTCTCCCTTGTCATATGGCTAGACATCCTTATGAAATGTCCCTCTCCTCTTGTGTCCAACCATTTATCCAACAATGTTAAAGCATTTTATAAGTATTTGTGACTGTCGTCTCTGCCTGTTTTATTCCTGAATGCAGGCCTCAGGAGCATAACTATTATAAGCTACCAGCATAAGCATGCAGAATTCCCACAGATCCTCTGATGATGCAAACATTCAACTCCTTTGAAAACTAGGCCCTAGCAGTTATCTGGAGCCAAACACTCCAAAACAGAAGTCTCTTTCAAAATACTGGCAGAAAAGTAACAAGTATCTTGTTCCAAACACTTGTTTCAAATTACCTTGTACCTTAGTGAAAATATCCTGCACAGAAAATACAGTACATTGTTGCCTCCATATGTATTTGTAAATATAAACTGTTATATTTTAATCTCCAGAACTGATACTAAAAAATGAGACAAAGCATGACAAGGAAATCGTTCAAGATTCAGAAACTGGTGACACTCACAGGACTAATTAGCCTCTGCAGCATGTTCTGAAGTGGCACAGTGGAACAACGGAGACTGTGGCACTCAGACATCCAGTTTCAAGTCTGTGCAACTATCCAAAGGAAAGTATTCCTGGTCCTGAAATAGAGGTTTTTCTTCTACTGAGGCAATGTATTGTGCACTAATATCTTCCACAAAAGTTTCAGCTCTAAGGATTATTATAACTGCACTATTCCTTCACCAAAACCAGCAGTTCTCCCACACCTGGATAAAGTATTTTCTGGAGATGGTCATCCAAATCTCAGCATCCTACTGCAGCCATATCTTATGACTGAGAACTGGCAGCTTCAGCGCAGACCATCGGCGTAGATGACAAGGCTGAAAGCAGACTAAGGGAGGAAGAAAGGCAGTGGCTGTGTTATATTAAAAGAGGCTTGGTTTTATCCAAGAAACAGATGTTTCTGCTCAAAGAACAGAGTCAGAAGATGTTTGGATTACAAGGAACTGCATTTGTTTATGATTTTCATAAGAGAAATATTTTCCTGTAACTGGTCTTTTAAGAATTTAATAGTCCTATTTCTGGTCTTTGCAGATTGCACTGCTAAATGCTTGAGCTAGTGTGAAATGTGGTGACTAGCATTCCAGATGCTTCAGGCTGTTTGATGCCAGCAGCCTAAAGCTAGTATCTCTTCAGGGATTGCCAGAGTGAATGCACATCATTTTCATGTTGTATTAGTTCATGCCATTGGAGAGTTTCTGCCTGAGATATGTAGGTGTATTTATCACCTTCACCAGGGCAAGACAAGATGCCATCCCTGTGGCTTTAATCCCCCTATAGATTGCCCCATTGCGATAGTCATGTTTTCCCCATAGGCTAGTTCTGTGGAAATGTCTGTAAGCTCAGGAATCAGCAGTCAGGTTAAGATACGTACTTCTCTCACATGCACATGTTTTTTCAGAAGATGGCCTTGAAGCCAGCTGGCAAACACAGAGCAGAAGAAGAAACAGATCTTGTCTCTTGTGATTGAACAGATTAAGATGGTGACACAGCAATGACCCATTTTGTGACAGTTACGTGGAGGAGCAAATCCCACTCTCTCTCAGTAATATAAAACATATTCTTAGGATTTTTTTTCCTCCCAAATCCAGAGTCTTTCTGCCATATCTGGAAGTGAGATATCCTTTAGCTAAGATCCAAGAGATCATTGCAAAGTCATGTACATCTTCTGTTTGTCATGCAATAGGTAGAAGTGATCTGCCAGACTTACCTTCTGAAAATCTGCAGTTGTGAAGGGCGTTTGTTCAGTTTAGAGCAGATAGCAAGAGAGAAAGGAGGTTCTTCAGAGTTTCTTATTGTAGTCACCAAAGGAAGGGGCTGGCACAGCGTGGGTTACTGCTGCACAAGTCCTCTGATAGTGGAAGTATGACATCAGTCCCAGGGCAACTGAAACAGAAGACAAATAATCAAAATAGTGCTCCCCAGAGAAGCAGGCTGAAGGCAGTGCAGGTAACTGTCTTAAAGGACCTCACACTTTTTGCCTCATTAATCATGGGTTTTAAATAGTATGTAGCACAAAGAATGGAAATAAATAAATTATATAAACTGTGAGAAGAGTATTTATTACTTGTAACTGTGGTATGTTCACAGAGAAAATGTATTTCTTTCAGCCTTTTATTTTTAACGGTAAGTAAACAAAAAAATGTAATAGCTACATTGTTTTACTAATTTTTAAGGTTATATATATAGTAGAGAAATATTTTGCCACTTTAGACAAAACATTCTGGATTCTATTCACCATATCAAACAGTCAGAAGTCATCAAATAAATATAGCCCCCAACAGCTGAAGTGGCAATGCAACCTCATGGTTCAGCTTGCTGTCTTTCAGCATTGTTTGCTGCACTACTGGAGAAAGCTCAAGCTTCTCCTGATACCACTAGATGCCAGTTTCTGGCATGCTGTAATCACTTGCAGCTATCATTACTCTTCCCTAGAACACAGCTAAATCCTAAATAAATATCCCAAATTGTCAAATCTTAAAAATTCTTCTGCTGTGTTTAGACAATTAGTCCAACGTGTCTTTTTATCAACATGTCTTTTCTATCTTCATCATCTGTATCCATCCATTCTCTGAGGTAATTCACAACTTGGTGCGAAGGCAAGTAAATTTATTATTTACCATACTATTTTATTTTCCTCCAAAGGCTTTCAAAACCAAAAGCTGATATAAATATAAAATTCTATCAGAAGGCCATATCTAGGTAATTGAAATGATGGTACACATACCTTTATTTTGTTCCCCAGACTGTTTTTCTTGTCATGAAAAACAAAACAGAAATCCCTCGAGGGAAAAAAAAAATCACAATCTCCAAAGTACTTATACTACAAGCCAAACACAAACCTGCAACCTGATCTATTCTCATGTACTTTTTCCAATGCTATTCTGATTTTCCTATATTCTACATAATGGAAAAGCCAGGAATACATGTATAATTAAACCACCTTATGCTCAATGTATCTTTTTGTTTGTTTTACTGTTGTTTATACACACATATCTGAACTTTCTCTGAATTTTTTGTGCATAGAACTTTTTTTATCACACATGACATCAGGCAGCCTGCAATCTATTCTGAGTAGTTTTTACTGAGTGAGTGTTGGACTACAAGTAACTGAGGGGTGTACATGTAGATTAGGCAGTATTTAGAGAGATTAATTTTGGTGTTGAAACTCCTAATGGTTCCTACAGGGACAGATCTTTTCCACTGTGGACATGTGACTGAACATACACCTTGGGAGATATGACACAAATGTCCCCATTATTTGCTGGGAGGGGGAGGCAGGAAGTGAAAGAAAAGCAGACAAATGATCACTGGCACGACATTTTTTTAAAGCTTCCTGGCTATTATACAATGTCAAAGTGCTTGTTTCTTGTGCACCTTAGGGCACTCTTGTGCAGTCTACTCAATAGCATCCTGCAGCCAGTACAAATGGGGGAACTGAAGGAAAAATAAAGAGCACTTTTAGATGTTTGAAATTAATCTATAATGGTTGTATCCCATTGGGAAATATTTTCTTGCAGCTTTATTAGTTCATTGTTAAAATGTTAACAAAGAGTGAGTTGTTTCTCCCATTTATAATTCAGTTGCTCCTCTTCCTCCTCTTCCCATTTTTTCTCAAGTGCCAGGTCTATCAAGTGTTTCTGCTCTTACATTCTTTGGGAGGGAAGGGGTGGAACTGATAGGGAGAAAGCATGTGGAAGACAAGGAGATACTTTTAGTGGTTTCAGTACCAAGAAGCTGTGAAGGGTACCTGGGAGGCACAAGGGGAGGACAAAACACCTTTCTCCAGAAATGATTAAATCCTCCTTGTCCACCAGTCCAGAACTTGCCCTGCTGACAACCTGTTTAGTGCTCTGTTCCACACAGGCAAGAGGCAGAAAAAGCAGCCACTTTCTCCTATCCACCGCTTATCATCTTCTTGACTGGTTTCAGAAGGGCTGCCTCGGCAGTAGAGCCTTACCTCCCCCACATCCTCAACACCTAGGTGTTGCTAGGAGCTGAGCATCCCACAGACAAACTCCCCATCTCCTGTGTCCTCCTCTTGCAGCTGTGGATAGCTGCTCCCTCTGCTCCTCCCCTCTAACCTTCTTTACTGTTCTTCCCTCTTGATAGTAACTAGTAAGTGATCTCCCTGTCCTTATGTCAGACCATGAGATTTTTCACCTTATTTTATCCCCTCAGCCTGTTGAGAAGTGGGAAAGCATCAGGATGTGCATCCCACAGCTGTACAAGGTCAGGCTGCCATCTCCACTCTGAGGCATGGGCCTCAGAGAACATCCCATCAAAAAGAAAAATAGACAACAGCCCCCAAAAGACCAGAGCCCTTTGTACCCTTGTCATGGGGGAGATTTTGACCACTTTAAAAACCACATGCACCAACAGCAGCAGCAACAGTGCTTTCACTGAAGTAGCATATTGTAAAAGTGAGACTTAAGAAATGGCAAGACTGACTGTATTCCTTACTGTACAGAGGGTATACTAGAGATTTGAAGTTACCAATGTAAACTCTTAGTGCATTATAATATGAAGTTATCCAGAGATCTGCAGGTGGTAAGGGATCTCTCAGCCTTGAGAAGTAACCTTGAGAGGTATCCCAGCTCAAGAGGAAATAATTTTCATGAAACCAGCTGCTTAGCAGGTAAAGGTCAAAAAAGGCTCAGTTAGGCTGTCATGTTTATGAAATACGGTGTTTGGGTCATAGTCAAATTGCATATGATGGAAAAGGTAAGCATAACATTACTTGTATCCACAATTTACTTCGTTTCAGGTTATAGAATTACAGAGTCAGTAAGGCTGGAAAAGGCCTCTAACATCATTGAGTCCAATCAATGGCCTAACACCCGCATGGCCATTAAAGCACATCCCAAAACACCAACTCTAGACTCTTTTTGAAACCCTCTGCAAATGGCTCCATCATTTTCCTGAGCAGACTATTCCAATGCCTGACCAATCCTCCATGACTTTTCTAATAATCAGTCTAAACCTCCCCTGGTGTAACTTAAGGCCATTTCGTCTTGCCCTGTCACAAGTTACTTGGAAGATGAGACCAGCACCCACCTCACTACAGCCTCCTTTCAGGGAGTTGTAGAGAACAATGAGATCTCCCCCAGCCTCCTCTTCTCCAGACTAAACAATCTCAGTTCTCTCAGACACTCCCCACAAGACTTGTTCTCTAGACCCTTCGCCAGCTGTGCTGCCTTTCTCTGCATGTGCTCCAGTACCTCAAAGTCCTTCTTGTAGTGAGGGGCCCAAAACTGAGCAACAGTATTTGAGGTGTAGCCTCACCAGTGCCAAGTGCAGAGGGACAATTGCTTCCCTGTGCCTTCTTGTCACACTATTCCCGATACAGGCCAGACGCTGTTTGCCTTCTTGGCCACCTCAGCACACTGCTGTCTCCTGCCCTGCCAGATGTTAATCAACATGCACAGGTCCTTTTCTTCTGGATAGCTCTCCAGACACTCTCTCTCAAGCCCATAGTGTGGCATAGAGTTGTTGTGACCCAGTACTTGGCCTTGTTGAACCTCACACCTTGGCCCATTAATCCAGCCTGTCCGGATCCCTCTGCAGAGCCTCCCTACCTTCAAGCAGGCCAGCACTCCCACCCAGTCTGGTGTCATCTGCAAACTTACTCAGGATGCACTCAATTCCCTCATCCAGATCACCGATAAAGTTATGGAAGAGAACAAGCCACATTACTGAGCGGTGGGGAACAGCACTAGTGACTGGCTGCCGCCTGGATTTAAGTGCACTCACTGATAACTCTGCGGGCCCAGCCAGCTGTCACTCCTTGCTCCAGCACCTCTGAGCTAGTGGATGCAAAGAAGACAGTTCCTTTTGGCCTCTCTGTGTTACTGCAGTGCAGGAATGTGGTGAGGCCACATCTCTCTTCACTTACAGCATTTTAGGCCCCTGGTTGCTTTTCTCTATCCCCATTCGCCCTTCTGGGCCTTGCAGCAGGAGCAACATCTGCCTCAACAGTGTGTGCAATGGCACGACCTTGATCACCCAGGCCTCACAAATAGCTGCTTTCTTCTCACCTACTAGGAGGCTCCTCATGGTGCCAGGGAGGAAAGGGGGCATTGAGCAGTGCACACAGCTGGGACAGGAGGTGCAGAGGAGCAGCTGAGCAGTGCTCTAAGATTTTGATCTAAACAGCTTCTGAGTCTCTCTTCGTATCAGGAACAGTTTGCTTGCAGTGATGGAGACACTGGCAGGGAAAAACACGTAACACATAGCAGGGGCCCAGGCAGGAACTCAGGATTCATTACTGCCAGCCCTGGCATTTGGAGGAAAGCAGGAAAGTGTGTGGTGCATGGCTTCTGGTGACTATGGGACTATACAATCAGGACTGTAAGGGTTGAGGCTGCAATCCTCAGTCAGCTCATAAATGGACAAAACCATTCCATTACAGACCAGTGTTTGACCCAGTTGAGGGAACACATGGCACCACACTCAAATACAGTGAAAATGAAAGACACAAAATGGAGGAATCTTGGCCTGTGGGCAACATATGCCAGGAGCAGGACACTGGTCAGAAACTGCCAGTGGCCAACAGTGGGGTAGGGACACACCTGAGGGATATCAGCCCTTTTCTAGATGAACAACACAGGATCTGAGAGAATATAACCTTGGGTTCCGAGTTTCTTTGGGGAAAGGAAGGAGGGCAATCAATGCAATAAAGAGTAACCTGAACTTCTTCATCTTTACATTGTTCTCCTCATTCCCTTTTCTTCTGCTCCTGTAGGTTTCCTCATCTACATTCTCATCATGTCTCCTCTTCCGACCCCAGGTCTTCTCAATGTTTTTTATTCTCCCTTCCCAAATATTTTGGACTAGACTTCTCATAACAACACTTTACTCCTAAGCCCAGTAGGTCCAAACCACTTAACCTCTTCCTGAGGTGTAATTCTCCCTGATTCCTTCCACCATACAATCTCTTCCCCGTTTCCCCTTAGTCTTCTGCCCTGTCACACATACATTCTGTAAAGGGAGAACAAGTGTAACTTTTTGGCTTCTACACTCTTCAGGACAGAGAGCAGGACTTAAGACAAAAAGCTGTTCTTTCCCCAGTATATCCATTTTTATTTTTTTGCCCCTCAAGGTCTACTAAATGCATTCTATCAATGACACACCTCTTCTCACTGGAAACTTTCTCATATGCGCACATCTTCACAGCTACATGCCCTGTAACACCTACATAGTTAGTGCAAGTATTGTATAAAGCTCATTGCCTTTAGACTCATCAATGCCCTCATGATCATTTTCAGTAAGCCTCTTTTTACCCTTACTTCCTCTGCAATAAAGCAGCTTGCCCTGTTCCTCCCATGTACCTCTCCTTTACTTGGTGCATCTCTTGGTTGCCACTTTTCAAATCTCCATGCCCAACTTGCACTTAACAGCCACAAAAACTGTCACTGAGCAGCTGCCAATGTTACGTGTCATGAAGCACGCAAATGTATGAACTCTGGAAGAAGAGTGATTCAGATCTGCTCCTACTCAAGGCATCTTGCATAGCAATCACCTTCACTATTTGCCTCTGCCATGAAAGCTGTGCTGCTGCTATTCTGCAATAGAGAATGCCAGTCAAGAGGCACACATTAGTCAGGAGGCATTATCTGAAAATAACTTATTTTAAATTGGTTTAGTAATTGCCTATATGCTGGCATTTCTAAGTAGGAGGTTGGTTGAGTAGTAAGACAAAAAAGATAACAACAAAACAATAATGAAGAGTGGTCAGAAAGGAAGAGTGGTTACTCATGGCTGGAAGGAAATAGTTTGGACCTACTGGGCTTATGAGTAAGATGTTGTTATGGAAAGTTTAGTCCATAAATCCTGAAGCAATGACTTTCTTGAGCTTTGCTTAGTTCCTCTGATGAAGCATGCAGACCCAGTGTTTAACTAGTGGGAGTCATACGAAATACTGAAACAAACTCCTCTAACTCATCACAGCCTAAATCACTTCCTCTGCTTTCTGAATCAGCTTGATGAAGACTCTCCAGAACATGCTCAGTTTTTCTTTGGCACTACCCTTCCTGGATCAAATGCTAAAATGATTCCAGGACAAACCTGGCTGTAGCAGCTGGTCATTCCCATATGCTAAAGGAATCCTTAAGTAGCCTCAAAATAGTTGTTTTTTCTCTGCAGCCATGGCGAGCAGAAAGTCACTGCAGCCAACACAGATTCTCTGCATTCCCACACAGTATTGTTTTCTATGTGAACCTGAGCACCAGTACAACAATTATAATAATTATTGTTAATACTGTTACTCCACAAATAAATAAATTGCTTGGAATGAAGATCCCCATACTTCTTCAACCACAAGCTACTATTATTTGTTAATACATTTTTCTAATATTAACTGACTGAATTCTCTCTGACATCACCAAAATGCTCAAGATGATTAAGCCTTTGTCTACATCAGCAAGCAGTTCAGTGTAGTGAGAATGGAAACACTTAGCAATGTTCCAAAGGAGTTAGTTTAGACTAATTGGATTCTACTGCCATGGACAAAATGACCATCAGATGGTGGTGTCAAATCAGTTGCACACCAGGAGGTCATAATCTAGAAAAAATTAATCCAAAGAAAATCCAGTTAACACATTCCAAAACTGCTTGGAAGGTTGATGCATGCTAAATTGAGACAACTGTTAGGATCTCTCCAAAAGCATGTTTCTAATCAAACACAAACGTGAATGCAGACACGCTGAGTACAGAAGTGCTGAGGAAAAATAAAATTTGAATGACAAAATTAAGCATCAATTAAAACCTGAGATTTCTTTAGTCCTTTCCTCTCTACAGCTCTGAAGCCATTCTGAAGTTTAAGTTTCTTGTCACTGTTCTAAATTATTGTCCTTTTCATAATTTACAATCATAGAAGTGGAAAGAAACAGATTAAATGGCTTTCTCAAGGTCACAGTACGAATCATACACAAAAGAGAATATAAAACTTTTCCAGCTTCCTCAAGTGATTTTGCCACAAATTTGTACTGCAACTTGCAGTCTGATATTCTGAAAAAATGAAGGATTTAGGGCTGTATCTACATTACATTATTAGCAATGCATCCCATACTAACAAGTCATCCAGCAGGAATTTAATTTGGATATAAAACGAAAACTCATCTCTCATTTCTTTTGCTGAACCTTCCTTTGTGAGTCATTTTAGCCTGACTTTTCAGTTGGGAAGACAACCACATGACTCACAGAAAATATGTTATATCTTTAATTACATGTTAGAAACAAAGACCAAAATGCTAGTGAATCTCTCTAAAATATACTGGAAATAATTTTCAAAGTCAGTCATCTATATTGTTCTTTAACCAGTTAGCAATTTTGATTAACAGTTGTCTCCTTTCCATGTTTTCCAACTGTGCAAACTCCAGTAGCAGAGTAGTATCCACCCTCTCATCCTCTTCCATTGTAGCATTATAAAATACCTGCAACTAAAGAAATAAACATGAGCTTAGTTCACATAAATTCACTTGCAGTAGGAACTATGTACCTCACAGATGCTTCAAAAAGAAGCGCACATAAAAAAGGGAGATGGCAGCAAATTAAAGAGAGGATGCGGCAAGCTTACTGATTTATACTATGGTAGGAAAACTCCTTGCATATCGGGAATTGCAACAAAATATATGGGGGAAATGATCAATAAGAGAAATGATAGTATAACAAGAAGCAAATTAACATGCCAGCAGCCCAACTGGTATGTTTCCTGTAGACACTATGGCAAGGGTGAGCTCTACAGACAGATATTAAAGAGGAAAATGGGATCACTTTAATACATTTATTGGAACTCAATTCCTAATCTGAAGGTTATCTTCAGCTGGAACTGGGCTATTATTTTTGCTGTGCCAGGGAGTTAACTTGTCCCTAAAGAGCCAAAGATGGATGTTTGGTTATCAAAGACTGGAATGGTCTGGCAGGACAGTGGTGGAGTCACTGTCTCTGAAGGTGTTTAAGCAGCGTGTGGACCTGGCACTTAGGGACACAGGTTGACCCTTCAGTGCTGGGTCAAGGATAATCTTGGATCTCTTCCAACTGGATGTTTTCTGTGATTCTGTTTATGAGAGATTGTTTTTTAAATTATTTTAGAAGCTTTCTAGTATGCATCAGGAAAAGTGTGCTCGGCAGGTCGAAGGAGATTCTTCTTCCCCTTTTCTCAGGTGAGACCACACCTGGAATACCGTGTCCAGTTTTATGCTCTCCAATTCAAGAGAGACAGGGATCTGATGGAAAGAGTCCAACAGAGAGCCACAAAGATGATCAGGGGATTTGAGCATCTGCTNTGTTTAAGCAGCGTGTGGACCTGGCACTTAGGGACACAGGTTGACCCTTCAGTGCTGGGTCAAGGATAATCTTGGATCTCTTCCAACTGGATGTTTTCTGTGATTCTGTTTATGAGAGATTGTTTTTTAAATTATTTTAGAAGCTTTCTAGTATGCATCAGGAAAAGTGTGCTCGGCAGGTCGAAGGAGATTCTTCTTCCCCTTTTCTCAGGTGAGACCACACCTGGAATACCGTGTCCAGTTTTATGCTCTCCAATTCAAGAGAGACAGGGATCTGATGGAAAGAGTCCAACAGAGAGCCACAAAGATGATCAGGGGATTTGAGCATCTGCTCTATGAAGACAGACTGAGAAACCTGGGGCTGTTTACTCTTGAGAATACTGAGAGGGGATCTGATCAATGTCTGTAATTATCTGAAGGGTGGGTGTCAAATGGATGAGGCAAATCTCTCTTTGANCTTCCAACTGGATGTTTTCTGTGATTCTGTTTATGAGAGATTGTTTTTTAAATTATTTTAGAAGCTTTCTAGTATGCATCAGGAAAAGTGTGCTCGGCAGGTCGAAGGAGATTCTTCTTCCCCTTTTCTCAGGTGAGACCACACCTGGAATACCGTGTCCAGTTTTATGCTCTCCAATTCAAGAGAGACAGGGATCTGATGGAAAGAGTCCAACAGAGAGCCACAAAGATGATCAGGGGATTTGAGCATCTGCTCTATGAAGACAGACTGAGAAACCTGGGGCTGTTTACTCTTGAGAATACTGAGAGGGGATCTGATCAATGTCTGTAATTATCTGAAGGGTGGGTGTCAAATGGATGAGGCAAATCTCTCTTTGATGGTGCACAGTAATAAGAAACAATGGATACAAACTTGAACATAGAAGGTTTCACCTCAGCATGTGGAGAAACTTCTTTACAGTGAGTGTGACAGATCACTGGAACAGGCTGCCCAGAGAGGTTGAGGAGTCTCCTTCTCTGAAGACTTTCAAGACCCACCTGAATGTATTCCTGTGCTTACTACCCTAGGGGATCCTGCTTTAGGCAGGTGGGTTGGACTCAATTATCTCTGAAGGTCCTTCCAACCTCTAACATTCTGTGATTCTGTGAATTGCTCTCCCCACTAAGCATCTCTTCTCAGTTTTTTTGCTGTATGCATGCATTAATCAATGGCAAAAAAGGAAGAAAAGTTTTTATGGTAATAAGAAAACAAAATGTTTGAGTAAAGAATCTGGGGAGACTTGTACTAGAGGTGAAAGAACAAGAAAAAAGTATGAAGTGAGCAATTAGTTATTAATGCTCAGGCAATAACATGAAGTAGTATGGGGAGTAAAATAAGACAATCTACATGTTTCCAGCCTTCAGAGGATTTCCCAAACCCCATCTCCTTTTTCCAGACATACAGCAGCCCAATAGAAAATATTGTTAATGGGCTTATCTGAGCTGCCACACATCCAGAAGGAAAGAACTGTACCACACACACAGGCCCCCTGTTCAGCACATGGGCAGACAGCCTCTTCCACTGCAACCACATAAAGCAGAAAGCAGGACAATGCCCACGCCAGCATAGAAGTTGCTTTCATGCCATGCTTAACAAGTAACTGCACACACAGACTGCACGACTGTGGGTGCACAATTGTGTTATTTCTCAGATGAGGAAGTGTCTTTCTTCTAAATGTCTCAATGCAGCAACATCAGGCAAAAAATTCTACAATTACTGTAAAAGACCCAAGAAATTAAAATTGACAACGAAGGTAAAGCAAACTACTTCTCTCATTTACCTCTTGGATCTGTACATCTGTATTGACAAATCTTCCCATGACTTTCAATACATCATGTAATAATTCCTTCCCATACCTGTAAAGTCGAGATAAAGGTCCTTCAAACAGCATGTTAGCAAATATTCTAAATCTCATCTCATCTGAAAATACCCCACTATTTGATTATTATTTACTGTGTTGGAAATGCTAAGCTGAAGTCTGCAAGTGTGTGCTCCTTTTCCTATTTTAGGAAATAGATCACTAACATTCAATTTAGCCAATTGAGGAGAATAAAACACACTAATTTCCCTTCATTTTCATGTCCCACTAAGATTTGGTATTTCTGCTTTAAGAATATGAATAATCTTTGTAAGCCTGTCAGCTAAAGTGAGCTAGAAAGGTTAACCAACTCTTTAACAGCTTTGTGTTTCTGTTCATGTCTTGAAGACAGCATATAAATTAAGGTCCACACTCTTCTTTCATTGTAAAAACAAGAAGTCAGTTTCTCAGCAAATCAGTATAGAGCACAGAAAAGCTGAGAGTCAGACTTTCCAGGAAATGTAACTTAAAACACTCAAACAGTCTTGAGCAGACTAATTTTTAAAGCATTTTATGTCTGACAAGAGCTGTTCATTGACACGAAGCCCTGACCAGAGTGCAATCCTATGAGAACCCTGCTCTGCCCACTTATGAAACTGCATCAAACAGTAAAAAACAAAACAACACAAAACACACAAAAAAACCCCAGCCCCAACTCCAAGCTGTGGAAGAAAAATACATATCTCAATTTTACAGCTCAAACAGAACATGGAGGAGGAAGCTGAAGAGCCACAGAAATAAAGGGAAAACAAAGTTGGTTGCTTATTGTACCTCTCACTTAAAAGTGGCCAATTTTCTGTAACAAATTCCCAGGCTATACGGTGCCCAATATCCTTAGTCACCACATACAGGATGATGATTGAAGTACAGTTGGAAGAAAATAATGTATCACTGAGTCCATACTGCAAGTATCTGTTAGAAAATAAGGTAATAATTGTACCTATCACTTACTACTGAACAGTAATAATCTGGAAATATCACTTGTTTTAGGAAAATGCTTGTCTCAACAAATAACATAAGGTGGAAGGCTGTAACAAAGTTGGTGTCACTCTCAGATGTGTATTCAGCTTAGTTTTTTTCCCTGCATTGGTGCAATCCCCTGTTCTTCCACATTGTCCAGTAAAATGAAGCTGTGGCACATTAGGTGTATATATGTATGTTTTTCTGTCTGTGGTACAGAAAGACAGCAACTCTGCAAAAGGGCAAACTGCTCCGCAGTTTCTGGACACTAACTGCTCTGGCACAAATGGCAACTAGAGTAAGTCAGTGGCAAGACACTGTTATACAACAGTTATATATACACCGTTATACAAAGGAGACCTGTCCTCTATAACAAGACCAAGCAATGGGCCTTGGATGCTTTGATGGGGCTTAAGGCATAATTTCAGAAATGTTTCAGAGACTACCTACCAGTGATGTCAGTGGCCGTGAGTGCCTGAATACCTTGAAAAACTAAACAACTATTCTCTTTATTCTGTCAATGCATCAGCCTGATGCATCACAGGAGCCCTTTTAAAGAGTTATCTTCTCATAGTATCTTCCAGGCAGCTGCTTTATGGGTAGAGTAGGTGAGCTGGGTTTCTCCCACTTGCATACCACCACCATGCTTTAGCAGAATGGATAAAATATACCGAAAGCAACAAGAAGCCCAGCTTTATGTTCATCACCCCAGAAGACTTCCTGTGTGGCATTTAGAAAAAGATTGGCTTACCAGCTACTAAAGCACAGGGAGGTATGAGGTCATCACAACTGCCTGAGCTTGTCAGGGACCAGTGCTAGCCAGTACCAATGATCAAGTCAGTAAAGAACCACAAGTTATGTGGAAAACAAGCATAGGTGTTTGGACATCTCTTTGTAACCCATCCTGTCACCATCTCAGGCATACTTGTTCTGTCTTCTCAAATGATCACCATCAGAACAGCAGGTGGCTGGCAAGAGCAACATCTAAAACCTTCTGAGTTTATGTCAGCTCTTGGGTGATGATTCTTTATGCTATCACTGGTAAATTTTTGTTCTTTAATGAACCCATTAGGTAATGTGGGCATGATAATTAGAGAATTCAGCTTTGACATCCTTTTACAGATAAAGTGAAAAGATTTATTCTGAATTCCAGTGAAATAAATACAGTAGTCCACACTGCATTCAGAAAGCATGAGGATAACATTTTTAGATGTATGGCTGAACTTTCAGATTGCCCTAAATGGAATCAGGAGTTAGACTTCATGATCTATGTGGACCCCTTTCAACTCAGGATAGTCTATGATTTTATCAAGCTGGACATATTAAAAAAATACTTTTCATTGTAAGTCTCCACATCAAATATTGAACAGTTTCCTAGCAAGTCTGTTTTCATTTTTGCCCTTAACCTGGCTGATTTTGCTTCCAGACAGAGACTAAATGGATTATAACACTTTAGTTTGCAAACAAAATAAGCAGGGGGGAAAAGAGTATGGGGAAATTATATAAAATCATAAATGGTAGGGGGAAATATCAAAGTGAATTGTGCAAATTACTGTTTTTTACAGTGCAGAGACTTAACAGCAGATTACATGATCCAAGTTAAAAAAAACAACACAGAATATGTATAAAACAATCCAAAAGGAAGCATGTTTACATACAATTCTGTTGTGGGATACCACAGTCTGCTATAAAGCCTGACAGTATAACTGTAGTTCACAAATGTCACTAGACAGAAGACAGGCCCTGTGTTGGCTATGTCACACTAGTTACCAGCTCAGAAACCCTCTTTGTCAGTGGTTGCCAGTATCTGGGATGTTTACACCCACAGAGGGATCATTTGTGTTTCTTCTGTTTATCATACCTTCCCCATAAGAAAACTCTTAAGATTCCTTCAGTGGTCTATAAGACACATGCTTCTGCAGCAGGCAAACCTCCATCAGGTTTGCACTGTACAGTACTTGGTTCTTATGATTTACTTCTGTATACACAAAGATGTACTTCGATCAGGGTCACCTGTAAAGTAACCACGACTCTTTGGCACAGCTCATGGCAAAGAGCAGGATGTCTTTATCTTCCTTTGTGGAGTCAGAACGGTTATACATTTCCCATGCAAAATTCCATTCTTTATCACTTCCCAATGCAACACCATAGCAGCAGACTGTTCTTCTAATTAAAAAGGGAATTCTGAAAAAAAAAATATAATCAGTAGGTACTGTGTTGTTGTGAAGTCAAACTTAGCTGTTAACACATAACTGGAAACAAATGTTTACTTGCAATTAAAAGATGCATAAGAAAGAAAATATAAAATAGCTATAATAAAGCTAGGAAATTTGATTGCTTTATTCATTACTCAAACATTTTAAAAGCATGCAGATTAAAGGCAAACAAAAAACTTATTTTATAATAGTTGGACAAAGCTGTTTCGTGTACATAGAATGTCAGTGCCACTTTTTCACACTGCAGTCTAGGACACAGATCACACCATTAAAGAGTACAGCTACATTTAAGCACCACTCCAGACAAGGCCTTTCAAAGTTTCTTCAGTGAATGAATCCAGCAGGAAGAGACATATGCAGCATTAAGCAGAAATAAAAGGGAGCTTTCTTCATGCAACAGGCAGTTTCCCATTTTCCTCACCCCAGAGTTCTTAACATGTTGATGAAATCAACAAAAAATAAATGTAAAAATTATCAGTGTAATACTCCATCTGCAGTGATGTGTCTCTGACATTCAGATATTGTCAACACTTTCTACTGATAGCAATTCATTCTACTACACAACAGTCTTTAGAGTAAAAGTTAAAACGTTTGGAAACTTTGGAAACTAAAAAGGACCGCTGGGAATGAGAGAGTTGGGTCTTCTGCATGAGTCAGCACTTGTTAAGAAATGAAAATACAAGATGCAGTGATCTTAGTAGTCCTGTGGTTGATGAGGGATTTGACCAGCATACTAATAGCAAGCAAGGGCATGTTTTATATTTACTGCAAAAAATAATTTGGATTCATTTACCTGAGTATATGATGGAAATGTAAGGGATTCGCCACTAAGAATGATGCTTACCAAGACTGAGTGTTTATGTCAAGGTAAAGAATAGCCCTGCGAGAAATCCTTCTGTAACACATCTTGTCTGAGTTACAGGAATCTAATAGTTTGCTTAACTGCCAGAAGGATGATCTAAGGATCCACAAGCCAATCAGCCTGACCTTGGTGCCAGGAGCAGGTCATACTGAGCACCATTACACATCACATACAAGACAAGCAGGTGACCAGGCGCAGTCATCATGGGTTTATAAAAGTCAGATCCTGACTCATCTCATCTCCTTCTATAATAAGGTGACTTGCTTAGTGCATGAGTCAAGGGCCATGGACATTGTCTATCCGGACTTTAGTAAAGCCTTTCAGACTTTCCCACAGCATTCTCCTTCAGGAACTCATGGCACAACGCTTGGATAAGTGCACTCCACACAGGGTAGGAAACTACCTTACTGGCTGAGTCCAAAGAGTGGTGGTGAGGGAAGTTAAATCCGTCTCGCTCCCAGTCACTAGTGGTGTGTCCCAGGGTTCAGTACACTGTCCTCTATCTTTATTAATGATCCAGATGGGGAGACTGAGTGCACTCTCAGTTTTCAGATGACGCCAAGCTGGGTGGCTGTGTCAAACTGCTAGAGGGTAGGGAAGCTTTACAGCAGGATCTGGACAGGTCAGATTGACAGGCCATGGTTAACTGTACAAAGCTCAACAAGGCCAAGTGCCAGGTCCTCCACCTGGGTCACACAACCACATGGTAAGCAACAGACTTGGGGATGTGTGGTTGGAAAGCTGCTGCTTGGGGAGGCACACGGGGATATTAGTTGATAGTCATCTGAATATGAGTATGCAGTGCCCAGATGGCCAAGAAAGCAAACTGGGTCCTGGATTGTATTAGAAACACTGTGACCAGCAGGAACAAGGAGGTGATCATCCTCCTGCACTCTGCACCAGGGAGGCCACACCTCAAGTACTGTGTTTAGTTCTGGGCCACTCACTGTAGGAAGGATATTGAGATGCTGGAGTGTGTCTAGAGAAGGGCAGCAAGGCTCATGCAGGGCCTGGAACACATGGCATACAAGGAGCTTCTGAGGGAGCTGGGTTTGTTCAGTCTGGAGACAAGGAGGCTGAAGGGAGACCTCATCATTCTCTGCAACTACCTGAAGCGAGGCTGGAGCGAGGAGGGGGAAGCCTCTTCTCCTTGGTGGCATGTGACAGGACTAGAGGAAATGGTTACAGGCAGCACCAGGGGAGGTTTAAGGCTGGATGTTAGGAAATACTTCTTCACTGTCTAGGGCAGCAGTGGAGTCGCCACCCCCAGAGGTGTTCAAGCAGCTTGTGGGCCTGGTTCTTAGAGACATGGTTCAGTGTTCACTCCTCAGTACTAGGTCGAAGGTTGACCTTCGAGGTCTCTTCCAATCAGATATATTCTGTAATTTGGTGGTAATGTTGCAGAAAGAGACCATGGTAGGGTGGTAACAGCATTGAGATGTTTTGGCTAGAATACAATTTTTTATTTTGCTACTGCAGCTGTTCCAAAAGCTTCAAGAAAACACTGGTTAATGAATATGAAGTTGTGGGTAGAAAGCAAACAGACAAGCTCTGAATATCATCTGTCTGCAGCTCTATGTTTTCAAGCTGTATTCAAGGCTATGAGACATTCATTGACTGGCTGGTGACATCTGTGGTGGCCCTGATGTGGTTTGTGTCGCATAGCTCAAAGAGGAAGTCCTCTGTGGTCCAGAGGAACTCTAGAGATTATGTTAGATGAAGGGAGTGGCTTATTAATGTAGATATTTTTACTGGGATTGGCTGCACGGTTTGATATAACTGGTCTGCTGGGAGTCGCTTTTCTCTGCATCTCGTGCATGATGCAAAAAGCTACTAAAAAGAAGAGTGTTTTTTTCATGTGACTTCACTGGAGTGAATGCAGAAGCAGCAGAGTGATTTTTTAACTTTTGAGGGCAACAGCAGTATATGGTTACCTTTAGTAAATAACTAAAATGTACAGCAATATTGTCACTCCCTCTAGACTCATTTCCTTCTTTCAAAAGAAGGCACATCACAAGCAGGACCACAGAGAACATATTCATTTAGCTAGCTCTGCTCCTGTAAGCGGTAAAAGTGAGAAACCAGATCTTGACTTGTTATCTCCATGGAACAGATTAAAATGCACTGTATCAAGTCCATTTAAGGGCTGCCAGGAACTGTCTGGAAAGGCGATCAACTTTCAGCTGAACATTATCTGACAGAGAAAAAGCATTACTCCTTTCCACAGATGAGAGAATCCTTGCAGGGTTCCACCTGTGGCAGAACAGCTACAGTATGCTGTTAGGCATTTTGCTGAGAATGGAGAGTATTTAAAGTAATCTGTGAAATATGAATCAAAAGTTTCTTGTGTCCTTTTCCTTTCCTATACAGCATATGAGAAGCCTCCTCTGTAACTGAATAGGAACTGTGATCTGTTATTTGAAACCTATGAAGTGTCCTATTTCCTCTTTTTTCTTTTTTCTGTAAAATGTTTTTTTTTAATAGAATTCATAGTACTTTTTTTCTCTTGATTTAAATGTAATATGAACTGTGAGGCTGTGAAGTCCTTTTGAACTCATCTCAGTGCCAAAAAGGACAGCAAAATTGATATTCTCTATCTAATTAAAAAAAAAACAGCTAATATGGTTCACAGGCTGTTCAGCTCTTCAACTCAGATAATATACTCCACCAGGAAAAGAATAAAAAGTATAACAGATATTTAAAATATTATTAGTAGGGGACAATAGGTGACTGCTTTGAGAATTCAGAGCAGCATTGTTGCTTTCAGTGAGTGTTTTCTCTGGAACATAAAAGAATGTGTTTAGGCTATTTAAACTTTTCTGTTAATCTGCAAAGCATGACTAGTTTTTTTGCGAGGATGATCACTATGAAGTTATTTACAAACATAAAAGTATAAGTTCAGTTTACTTAGCCAGCTACATATATCAACAGAGACACAAGTAACAACAAAACATTTATAACAACAAATAAAAAAAAAACAAACACTTTAAATATTCACTCACCAGTGCCAGTACTATTTGACTATTGCATAGAAAACATCAAAAGAAAGAGGGAGGAAAGGAGAATAATAATTTCAATACATTGTGAATTTTCTTTAACAGTGCAATACTAAAATACAGACAGCCTTATTGCTGGTAGGATTCCATCCTCCCTGACCAGAAACCTTACCACTATGTTCCAATATGGGCATAAGAACTGACAGCTGTTCCCAGCACTTCTTTACATGAATGCTGACCACGCAAGGCAATTTGATGGACTCACCATAGGCAGATGCCTGCATCGTACAAACATAACAAAACTCAGTATTGCTAAAAGCTTCAAAACTGATTCGGAATATGTAATAATCCTAAGGCTGTACTGCAACAAAGGGGCTGGATGTGGATAACATGGGATATTAGCCCTTAGCTGAGGTTCACCTGTTGTGTGGCTCAACAGATTTTGGTCTTCATGACAAAAATCTGCAGCCTCCAACCTGTAAAGTCTATTTAAAAAGCCGTAATTATAAGATCATCACCAAGTTCGGATTTAGGGAAGAGGAGGTGGTTGGGAGGCACAGTTAGGCTTAAATTCTGTAATTCTGCCAAGAAAGAAGAGCAGTGTAAAGGACCATGTCTCATTCTACCTCCCTCATGTTAGAGCCCTCTAACTTTCCACTGAATTACACACACACCCCCTCTAAGAGCACATCATCATCTTACTTGTACTCAGGATTGTCCATCCACTTAGCATACAGTTCAGATGACAAGTTTAAACAGTCTTGGAGGCCCAGCCAGCATGCTGTTGCAAAAAGTTTTTCCAAATACACTCTTGAAGGGAAACAAAACCAGATAAAATAAAAGATATGTATTCCACATTCAGAGTACTTGAACTGTGGCTGACCAGCACAGTTTCAGAACACGATGCTGTTAACCACGGAGAACATCAACTCAAAAGAGTTGAGGCTTAATAATAAAATTAAACTAATGGGTCTCTGACATCAATATTTATGGACAGTAGGGAGGCTATCCATGTACTATATTTTTTCTGATTTTTTTGTGTGGTTTATATCCCTCTTGGTAGTATTAAGAGACTAGCTGCATCTAGTCCAAATCTCTTGGACACTCAAGACTATGGCCACAATGGCGTTGAAAAATGAAGTATTTTAAAGACCTAGTCATTGATCCGTAAATCACATCTGAAGTTCACTGCTGACAGTTGTTTTTTTTCCCCAACAAGCATAAGCCTGTCAAGCCTGTTCTCCAGTGAACAAAAGGTACCATTCAAATCACTAAACTATCGTCTTTCATGTTCACTGAATAGACTGCATACATCCCAGGCTATCCTGAAATCACAGGTTCATTGGAGATGTCATAAGCAACACACACTTACAGGACAGTAAAAAGCACAATGCCATTATATTCAAATTAATGATGAGTCTTTTTTCCCTGTATCTTGTATTTAAATTCAGACAGGCAAGCTGCAATGTATCAGATCAAATCACATCAGAACAAACTTCACAGAAAAGCAGACTACTTACTGAGCAAAATAGTCATCTTCCAAAGCATCGACATTCTGACGAATAAAAACTGCATAATAATGGTATATTGGCAACATTCTCTTTAAAAGGTATTTCTTTTAAGAAAATAAAAAGGAAAGGAAAATTAATTTAGATGTATGCCATTATTGTATTGTTTTGTATGTTTTAGTCAGATTTATCCTAAATATTTACCAATATTAATTCCTTAACAACACAGCACAAAACTCAGTACCTCTCTATATCCATTCAAAATGGGAAGTTAACATCTCGTATTACTAGGAACTTTGAAGTCATTAACAAAACAAACACTCAATCTCAGAAAACAAACAAACAAACAAACCAACAAAAGAAAAACCTTCTCAACATAAAATGCCTTGTTCTTCTTATGTTACCTTAGGAATAACTTACCATAAGGGTAATGGAATATTGGAACAAGTTGCCCAGGGAAGTAGCTGACGCCCCATCCCTGGACATATTCAACGTGAGGCTCAACAAGGCTCTAGGCACCTGATCTAGTTGAGGATGCCCCTGCTTGCTGTAGAGGGGTTTGGACTACATGGCTTTTGGAGATCCCTTCCAACCCAAAACATTCTATGACTTTAAGAACTCAAGAGATCTGATACTATGGGACTGTACTTTAAACAAAAGTAAAGTCTTCTTCAAATACAAGTCAAGGAAATAAATAAAGCAGTATCATCTCAGGTAGCTCAAATATGGGACAGAATCACCTCATTTAGTATCCAAACCAAATTCCTTCCTTCACTCCATGAAGATGAATGGGAAGGCAGTACAAACCAGAGAGCACATACTACACACTCTTAGCAATATTACTAGTTTTCTATTGATGATTTAATGCTGACTGACAGCTGTATTTTCCAGCTCCTCCATTTTATATAAACCTAGGATCAGGCTTGATATAAAAATATTAATGTATTTCTGCCTTACAATAGTATTTGCTGAATTTTCAATTACATTTCTCATTAACATATGCAGTAAATACTGCCTGCTAAAACAATGTCGATAAGGGAATGAAGAAAAAGTCATCCAAAATAGTCACCATTACTTTCTTGAGAATTCTAAAGCATTCATTTTATTATGACTTCTTTAAGTCATCTACTATCTTTGCTAACAAAAACCAGGATACCTTTAAAAGTGGATATACTTCATAGTTTCTCAGAGTACTTTCCAAATTCTCAGGCAGTAAGTTTAACAATACCACATTCCATATGAAGAGTTCATCTTCTTTAGCAAGGTACTTTGTTAGTTCAAGTGCTGTTTCAATCTGAATATATCCAAACCTATTTTAAAATTAAAAAAGTAAAACACAGAACCTTAGCCTTGAGCATATCTATTCACATTATTTACCTACCACAAATACCTTTTTATTTATGAAAGTGGTAAAAAACCATCAGTTTACTGCATGGAAAGTGTCCTAGAAAAGACACTGGAAAAATAAAACATGTATAAAACAGTATGCTTTTACGAGCAGGCTATGTTCTGCTTGTGCCTTCAGGACACAGTACAGGCTTATTTACAGCATGCTGCAGCCTCACTAGGTCAAAACGAAGGAAAAGATCAGAGTTGGACACAATACATTTGTTTTTTTACTGCTCAACAAAATGTTTGTGTTACAGGTCCTTTTGTGGAATATGTATTATTGTAAATATGGAACGATCCAGTTCATGTGCACAAACCCAACTTCATCATGGCATTCCTGTGCCTCACTGTGGAACTAGCACAGAAATAATTTTTCCCTAATAAAAATCCAATTTAAAACTCTCTCCTCCAGAACAAAAACATTTCTAATGTACTCAAGAAGCACAGTTCTATACTTCATAGCTATATTCCTTATTAAATACTGCTTTTGAGCTTGCTTATGACAATAGACATCTATATGAGAGGAAGAATGAGAATTTCTTCTTCTTCCTCTCAGAGCCACTCCTAAAGGCTCTGAGGCAAGGGTGATGTGCTTTGGCCACCTCCTCCCTGAGCTCTCACATCACAGTTCTCTCTGATGCTTTTGGGGTTGCTGGTGTATTTGAGGCACAGATACGTTTATTGCTTCTTCAGGTCCATACAGTACTGCTGATCTCGCTAGCACCACAGACATGAACAACCAAGTCATCCATCAGCAAGGGAAATGGAAGAGGTGTTAAGAGTGATGCAAAACAGCATAGCTGAGGTAGCCTAGAGTAAATTACGGAAAATTCAGACCACATAATCAGAACTTTTTTTCTGTTTCACTATAGGTTAGTGCTCTAAAAAAAATCAGAGCAGTGCCATTATTTAAAATGCTTCCTGAGCTGGACCAAATTTAGAAGAAAATTTGAAAGAAATTACTTAGCACTGACAGAAGACTAGATTAAATTAGATTAAAAACAACTGTAGTTGTTATCAGGCAGGAATAAGCAAAGAAGAAGTGTCAGTGATAAATGTCATCATGTAGTTTGATAATTTTCTATGGAATATTTTAAGCATACTCACTGTGTCAATGCAAAAAGATCATCTATCAGCTGGAACCTGCTGACAGCGGGAATAGCCTGCAGAAAGCATTCACGTAGTGTTAATAGACCTAAACACACCATTAAGAGCTTTACACACCATAAGCTTTACTTGTATTTCAGAAGGCAAGTTCCTAACACTTTTTTTCTAAGCCAAAATCTTACATGAAGTACCATAAAATGGATCCTGCATTTGAAGCTGGAATGATTTATGTGCTGTTACAGATGTTTATACATATACACAGTTACAGTACATTAAGCATGGAATTTCAATACTCTTCTTAGCTGCGTGCCATAAAGAAAATTAAAACAGGGAGATGCTGCGTTTCCCAAAAAATACCCAAGTGATACACTTTTGGTGCTTTTTCTTTTGAGGGTTCAGTTCAGAATATATACCCAAATTAGTCCAGAGCAGTGTCTGGCACTATCATTAACTAAATGCCTGAGGTAAAGCTTTGGGAGAGCACTTGTCTACAGTTTTTGCTCTCAGAAGGACTGCTAGTCCCTCCTCTGCTCCCTGCTTCCACACTGCTCAGGCTCGGTTGCTACTGTTGTGTGCTAGAACAGAATGGAGCTTCGGAGCATTTGCAGTGAGAAGTCATCTGTGTACTGCAAAGCGATCTCATTTTGAGTGAGAATGGACAATGAATGATGTAGGATATATATTATTTGATGTTAGTTGCTGCTGGGCATGACACAGATGGTATAGACTATGCAGTGGAGAGTGTCATTAGTTAAGTTGAATGTTTGCTGCTGTTACTGACAACCATGCTGCCTTATGCCAGTTTTGAAATGAAACTGCTGGCTGGACCAAAGAATTACGGAGCTTGAAGTTCAGACTGTAACATGAGAGGTTTCCTGTTCTGGTTGCTGTTTCTGGGTTCCAGGTTTGGGGTTTTAGCTCTCTTTTGCCAAGACAGCAGTGGCATAGGGAGGGATAGGAGAACTCTGAGGATTGGGTGTTCAGCTTGCTTGCTTCTGCTTGCTGCTGCTTTCTGCTGTGCTTTTTCTGTACATAGGCTAAGCTAATTATGCATTTATCATGTCTTGTTCATATGAAACTCTTATCTCGCTCTCTTTGTCTCAACATGGAGGGTTTTTTTGTGTGTTGCTTTTCCTTCACTTTTGTGTTGGGCAAAACAGACAAGTTAACCTGTTGGTTTGCTTTAACCTCTTATAGCTACTCAAATGAACCTTCCCAATGACTGATGCCAAAAAACATCCCAAAGTCAGCACACACCTAATTTCCTCCTGTGAAAGAAAAACAGCTTAGAAGACAGTGTGCTGCAGAAAGGTCTAATCATGCTCTGATCACCCTCGAATCCAAACTTCCTGGAGAAGTTGCAGGACTACACTGATTACTGTCATGCTGAAAGCTTAAAGGTTTTCTCACTGTTGTTACCAAAATCCACCAGCTGACATTACTGTTGGAGTCTCTGTCTCACTGTAGGGTTAGGCAACATTAAATATCATGCAACCTCACATATACCCACAAGTGTAGGCTGTTCTTTACCACTTTTGCCTTCAGCCAAAGCTGTGGCAAGTCAGAGATGGGGTGAAATTCATTCCCATTTATAAAGTATGTAGAGGACTGAAAGAGTCCAAACAGAACTGACTGGAACTTTCCTAAGAAAAATCTACACACACACACAGAGGAAAAAAAGCCAAAATAAACCACAAAACTAATTAAAAGAAACAATTTAGATGATTATTGTCTTATGTCACTGATATATTGTGGTTTGAGGAACTATGGAATTAAAAGCTTTCTCCCAGCTTTTCTTCACCATGGTTATCTAACAGCAGGTAAAGCTCATCCACAAATCCATACCAATAACTCTCTGAGGCAAATTTAAGAGACTGGAACACCTGCAAGTTGTTAAAACAGCTTTGAAAACAGAATGTCATCTCATGTAAAGTTATTTTTCATGTTTATGTTAAACTACTTGGGCCTGCTCCGCTTTCACTGTGGAAGGCTGCCCATCAGTTCAGTGGTGCAACGATGAATCGTTTCTTCTTATGTGATATGAGTTCACCATTATTCCAGGTTTTCATCAGTTTGAAATTTGGTAAGAACTGCAAGAAGAAATACATGGAAAGAGTCTGTTTATAAGCTTGAGAAAACAAATATGATCTTACCTTTGGATCATTCTCAAGCAAGCATGCTAATCTTTTTAAGTTTAATTGATCATAGTTCACTCTGTAGTATCCACTTAGATTTACATTTAGCAGGATCCAGTCATATTCTGACTCTGATAACTGCATTTCAGGGAACACTTCTGTAAAGCGAGGTGAAAAATGTATCATTTTGTTTTCTGTGCACTGCTAAATTCTCTTGCATTGATAAACAGTGGACTTGGTTCTCCTCTGAGATCTGAGACACCAGTTTGAGGCTGGACTCAAAGTGAATGTCCCAGAAAGAGAATTCCCCTAGAGCTCAGTGCATTTGTGATGTCTGCTCTGCACAGCAGAACTTCAACAATCAGCTGACCACTCAGGTACCAAGCACCTTGTGATAGCAAAAGGGAGGCTGAAGACACACTTTGCTCCTACCCTTTAGTTCACGGGCAGCTGGGAGAGTTCAGAAAGGTTACCCAGTCTGTATAAGGAGCAACACCCTCACATGTTCAATGCAGAGCATACACTCTCCACCATGCCTGCTGCTTCAAAACACAATGCTTGGTACCTTACAGAAGGAATGATGCCTTTACCAGTATTCACTTAAACGGAGATCAAGGAAAGCAAAACAGCTAAGTTAATGCGAGAGACAAGTAACAGGAAGATTTTAATTACTGTAGGCATTAAAGGCCTCCCTCTACAGTCCCATTTGATTTGTGTGCTTGCCTGATTATTTGCTCCTGGTAGCCTACAGTACATCGTAAGGAACCAGTCTAGCCTTGAAGGCTCCAAGTAGCTTCATTTGAAAGGATTCAAATGCTGCTTTAACTAGCTACAATCATACTGATTTAATGGGGCAAACTCTCTTACAACACTAAGTCAATATTGGTGGGCATTTAACACCCAGCACTGCTTTACCTTGAACAGAGGCTTAGACTTCAATGTGTTACTGGCAGTGCAAATACTACAGGATTCATCCTCAGTCATCTTCACAAGTTAAATGAGATGGAAAAGTGGCACACAACCAACTTAATTATTTAAAAACAGCATGGATAGCTATAATATGGGCACTAGCAGTACTTCCCCTATAATGGTACATTGATTGAATCCTTTGCTAATCAACAAGAGTACTTTCAGTTACAACTAGAATAGTAAGATCATGCTTTTCCACTCCATAAGCTGAGCAAAACATGTTCTACCATATCAGCGCCATCCTCCTAGTATGTCTGGTTTTGCTGCAAGGGCATGTCACTCAGGGACAGTGACCAACACACTTTTAAGGGCAGAAGCTAAGCATGTACACATTGCTTGAGGAGGTCTAAACCAAGAGAACAGGCATTTAACACTGTACAGTGAAGTACTGAATGAGCATGTTTGGTTGCTGGAAGCAGCCCAGACTGAAGCTCACAGTTTGGTTTAACCTGGTTAGAAATAAGATAAACTAATGCCTGCAAAGCTCTCTGCAGCAAAAATACACATACACAAAATCACTTTCCTCCTTATGCCACTGCAACAATTATTGCAAAGTTCAAGTGAAAACCATAGTACCAAATCACTCATTTTCACTTGCCAAAATCATTCTGAGGGAATAACAGCATAACAGCCCACCAGAAGACATCTCAAAGGAACAAAATGTTAACTGAATTTGAAACTACCCTTAACAATTCTACCTTTTAGAGAAGCATATTGGTCAAAAAGAAGATTACTAATTTTTTAACTTTAGAATACAAGTCACTTGACCAAATAGTTTCTGGTAGGTTTGATATATAGCTCCAAATACAAATGGACTGTGTTTTAAAGACTGAAATTCTACTTTGTCACATGTCCTCCAGGCAGATGCAGCATGATGGCTGTTTTCAATAACTTATTTAGCTCTTCGGATAAGTGATGGGTAGGGAAATGGAACTGGTATCACTTCAATAATACAAGCTTAGTAAAAGTCCTGCCAGGCGAGTGCTGCTGAACAGCATTTTTCTGTAAATTTCCTAATTTTTCACTTTACCAATCACTTTAAATAACTTTAAAGCATTCAGAGGAATACACATACACTCTTCGCTTCTTTACTTGCCCATATACTGTGAAATGATCAGGCAAGCTTTCTTAATGTCTGAGAAGGAGGGAAAGAAGCTTTTAACCACTGCAAACAGAGGCTGGAGAGCTGCAGTATGCACACAGTATATTGCAGTTTTGCCCTTAATAATTCCACAAACTACGAGTTTCTGCATCTCCTCATAACAGACTCAAAGCCTGGCAGAATTCAGGGCCAACTTGTCAAACTAAAAATATTACCTTTATTCTTTCTCAGAAAAAATACAGCTGCTTATTGAGAAGCACTGAGATGAGAAAGAACTGAATTTTTTGAGTGGAAATGCCCACAAACTCACTTTCCTATTTTAAGCCTTTACATGTTTCATATTCTACTGTTTTGACTACTTTTGCATTTAATCTTCATTAAAAAAATATCAAATGGTGTTGTAAATATAAATTGTGTGACAATGTTGCATCACTTCACACAGCTGGTTTTAATGTATTTCAGCTTTGTATCTACTACCTGAGCTGATCGTTTTCTGATATAGCACATCTGGGATCCTACCTATACTCAAAAGATTTCATTAACATCAATGGGGCCTGTTAAGGTAAGAAAAATTGAGAAGCTAAGAGTTTGGATTTGTGCATAAAATGACAAAATAACAACTATTGTGTAAATCTCTACTTGTATTATGCTTTCTACCATACCATTAAAACACCCTGTAGTTCTGTGCTTTTTGTCATAGCAGTAAAATCTTTATGCTTCCTACCATATTACTGAAGACACTGACTTGATGCAACATAGAACAGTGCATTTGACCTATGAGAAAATTTACTGCCATCCTAACACAAAATCAGCACAACAGATAAAGATATTTCTGTGATACACGTTTTATCTTCCTGTGTGTTTATCACCTTGGATTTAGCACATGTTATTAAAGACATTACTTACTGCTGCTTTTATCTAGCCACATTAAGGGTTGTGATGATCCATTTCTCATCCAAGAAATAGGAATAATCCATGTGTTACTTAATAACAAACAAACAAAAAAAGATACTATAATCAATTCTTATGCTTAAAAAAAAAAAGTATCTGAAGGGGGCCTACAGGAAGGCTGGGGAGGGACTATTTACAAGGTCTTGTAATGACAGGATGAGGAGTAATGGGTAATGAGTTTAAACAGGTAAAGGGGAGATGTAAACTAGATGCTAGGAAGAAGTTCTTTACAGTGAGGGTGGTGAAACACTGGAAAGGTAGGCTGGATGAGGCCTTAAGCAACCTGTTCTAGTGGGAGGTGTCCCTGCCTATGGCAGGGGCTTAGAACTGGATGATCTTTGAGCTCCCTTCCAACCTAAACAACTCTGTCATTCTATGATTCTATGAAATCTCTGTTGGTTCTAAACTAGACTGCAGATGGATTCCTTCTTAAGAAAATCTCCATCTAACTTCCCTCTGGTGCACAAAACCTCATCAGATGGTGGTACTTACACTGGGTCAGCAATTGGGTTCATCAGATGAGGGATTTTTAGAATGGCTTTAACTGGTATTCTTATCTAGAATATTGTTCAGTGTGGTGCATTTGAATACTGCCATACCTCTGTGCTCTGGCTTTCCTTCAGGCAATTATTTGATTCTCCTTGCTTATTACACATCACCACATTTCTGAATAATGTAAAGCTCCTTTTCAGCAGGATGCCTGCTGGAAAAGGCTCCAGGCAAACAAAGTAAGTATAATTCTGACAACTGTAATTTCCTTACTTAGGGGATGTAAAATTCATGGCAAAAACAGAAGAAAGCTTCAAGTGTCCCCTATCTTATTACATTCAAGTGGTATTGCCTCTTGCTAACTTCAGTAAACATTTGTAACTTTTAATCTTTATCTGAGCTAAGCTATAACACTGAATGAATGAATGCCCTGCAATTTCCTGGAGTCTGGTAGCCAAGGAAACTATGTTCTTGTCAAAATTTCTTTCTGCTGTTCTGCTCTTCAAACTTTAGACTTTTCCTCTGTATGAGGACTCATTTCATGGGCCCTATCCATGAATCACAATACTCATGACAATTCACAGAATCATAGAATGAACCAGGTTAGAAGAGACCTCCAAGATCATCCAGTCCAACCTAGCACACAGCCCTAGCCAATGACTAAGTGCCTCATCCAGGCTTTTCTTGAACACCTGCAGGGACGGCGGCTCCACCACCTCCCTGGGCAGCCTACTCCAACGGCAAATCACTCTCTCTGGGAAGAACTTCCTTCTAATATCAAGCCTACACCTCCCCTGGCACAACTTGTCCCCTTGTTCTGTTGCTGGTTGCAGGGAGAAGGGACCAACCCCCACCTGGCTACAGCCTCCCTTCAGGTAGTTGTAGACAGCAATGAGGTCACCCCTGAGCCTCCTATACTCCAGGCTAAACAACTCCAGCTTTTTCAGCCTGTCCTCACAGGGCTTCATTAAACTTTAAACTCCAGAGAGGTGTTTCCAATGTGGGTAACCAAAGGCAGCTCCTTCTACCACCATTTTTACGCTTCTAAACAGTTCAGCTTTCAACAGCAGCAGGTGCTCAACAGCACTCACAAGGTCCTTAGAGCTGCCATGTCAGATACTTCCTGAGAAAGGGGTTATTTATCCAAGTATTTCAGTGCAACCCCTCTACCCTTGCCAAACAGAAAAGACTAGAAATGTGTGGACTGGAAAGAAGGTACAGCATGGTTCATCCAAATCCCCAGTCTGTATATCAGAGAGATAAGGAAAGGAGAAAATGCCACGCAAAACTCCTGCCCTGAAATTTATTCATGTCCTGTGTCCATCTCCTTAGGAAGGTATTATCTCTTTGCGAAAGTCACAACTGCAGAAGAGAGTAACCTTTTGGCAAAACAAGAGCCCCACAGAACTACTGTAAACTCCAAATTCAAACCAATTTTGCATGACAGCTTGGGAGAATTAAAGCATGGAGTTAAAAAACCTGATGGTCAAAACATAATGTCTTAACTGAAGAGTTTCCTGAAAAAAAAAGACCCACAACAAAACAGGAGGAAGGTATAAGCACACAATAGACACATAAGCTAAACATACTTGGAAGAACCAGTACTGTTCTCATCATTTTTATTAAGAAATTGCTCCTGACTGACTGTGCCAGTGGTGAGATTTAAAGTTAAAACTGGAAAACCATTTTGGCATGTCCAGGAATCCATTATTTGTTTTACAGATGCTGGTAACTGAACTTCATCCTGTGCATCTACAACCTGCAAGAGAAAGATGGATTAGAAATATTTATGATAAACAGGTACTTACAGATACTGCTTCAGCAACTTTCTAGGGATTGTTCTTTGTTCTAACTTTAGAGAAAATGTAACTGCCTGGCAGCCTGCTGGTCTTCAATTCATGCAAAAAAAGCCCTGAGTGTAACAAAGTCCAAAGGGAGTTATTTACACTATAATAAAGACAGCATAAGCTTTCTTAGGAATTGTGACAGATTGAGATGACACTTTTCATTGCTCTGCTCTGACTGCTAACCTTTCTCTTTTTGGAGTTGATATACTTACACCTCTGTCTATCTAGGACAGACTTGGTTTGTTTATTTCATTCAAATAAAGCTGCCAGACCACAAAGATTTTTCTTTTCAGTGACTACCAAATGAACAAACCGAATAGAAAAAACAAGTAGAAAACGATACTGCAATACAGTCCCAGCTAGTGTGAATTGGTAAAGTATCTGTTCACTTAGAAAAGTGACAGCCTTGAATATCTTAAATTGTGTCATTCTCATTCTTAACCTGTATGCACCACAATGGAAACCTCTAGAGGAACAGGAGTGGATTTTTTTTTTAAATAAACCTATTATTAGCACCCATTTCCTTATTCAGGCTTCTATGAAAACCAGCAAAGGGTGAAATGCTGAGCTACTGCTCTGGGTACAGACCTTGCTGGATCTGAGACAGATCAGCAGCTTTGATCATCAAGCCCAGAGCATCACACACTCTGATTTAGAAAGACGTAAGCTCCAGAAGAATAGCCTATGCAACTTCATACAGGCTTACACAATCTTTGTGAAATTCAAAACTCCACTTGGCCCTCTCACTTCATAGCTCCACCGATCTCAGGTGTCCTAAAGCAGCCAAACAAACCCTTGTGAAGGTATGAGCCCCAAAAGCCAGCAAAGCAGACTTTATACCAGAGAAAGACTACACCAGGGATGGCCAAATTCCACTGGAGTCTTCTACAAACAGTATATGCCGTGAATTTGAACTGTGCCAAACACCAGAGCATGAACACTAAAGATAAAGTAAGTACCATCTGTATGTGGGTCCAGAGATCATCTTGGTTAGCATTGGAGAAGGAAAATTCTTTCAGATACGACTGTACAGAAACAAACAGAAGCAGCACAATCCATGAGGTCTCAATGACAAACATCAGAAAGGCCAACAGTAATTTGTACAATACTAAATAACTTATAAATCCAGATGAGGGCATTAGTTTTTCAAACTCACAGTAAGTGCTCTGATAAACAACTTCTCAGTCAGGAAACCAGAAAGCATCCAAGCAATAGAAGCTCCCTGGAGTGGAAAAAAAATTCTGTGAGAAAACCTGAATTATTATTGCAGTTTTTACTGCAACATTTTTCAAAAAAAAGCAACTAGGGTAATCCTATACTTCATATTTCATGGAGGTTAGCCATGTTTTCACCACTTCTTTCACAGCCAAAAATACTTGCTACATCTAACATATTTGAGTATGCAGCAGAAACAAGTTTTGACTGGCAAAACCTACAAAAAGCATTGTCATTCAATGGAGCCTCTTAAACGTATTTTGTTCCATTAGCTTAGAATGTACAAGACACAGGAAGTATTTTATAATGCTTAACCTTATTGTATGTGATGCTGTCAAACAGAGACATTAAAGAAAATGATCCTTTGATCTTGTCTTCATGCTCTGACAGTGATCGAACTCCTATTTCATTGTCTTCCCTTAAAACAGGTTGTACGACATGATCATAAAAGATTTTATCCTGAAAAAAAAAGGTAAATCTAAGTAAGCTCAGCAGAAAATACTTATTCTGAGAATGCAGATCATAGCATTAGCACTAATTGAAATAACCTTGTCAATGAACAAGGAATGAACCCTTTTCTTGCCCTCTTAATTTGCGCATAAAGAAAGGAGGACCATATACCAAATCTTAATGTTTTCCACAGCAACATTCGTAATCAGTGAAAATTTTACATCTGAGAAGACTGTGGGCTTGGGCCTGACAAAGACAATTACAGTGTAATCCTCGGGGAAAAGTAAGTCAGCTATATTACACAGCAAATGAACAGATACTGAAAACCTGTTTCTCATTAACATCTGTATGTCCTGAATATCTCAGCCTTTTCCTCCCAAATTCTGTTTCTCTTGCTGCAACCCTGAGCAATAATCTAAATCCTAAAGTACTAGGGTAGCAATCCTTAACTACACAGCACTTTTGCTATCACCCAGTGAGAAGTATGGAGGGAAAATTACTTCTTTCATTTAAGTTAGTGAAGTTCTCTTTTCGTTAAATGATAATTCAGTTTCTCCCTGATGAGTATCAGTCCCAAGATGAGATGGAAAATGACATAATTACAAATGTAAAGAAAAAAATCACTCCATTTTAAAAACACAGCAGTCCAACATAAGCACTTCTACTTTTCAAAAACAGGAACAAAGGCTTCCAATTTTCCTCCCTGAAAACAATCAGTAAGTTTAATTTTCAGGACTCACAGGATCAGAGGATGTCAGGGGTTGGAAGCAACCCAAAGAGATCATCGAGTCCAACCCCCCTGCCAGAGCAGGACCATACAATCTAGCTCAGGTCACAGAGGAACACATCCAGACGGGCCTTGAAAGTCTTCAGAGAAGGAGACTCCACAGCCTCTCTGAAGAGGAGAGGAGCATGTTCCAGTGCTCTAGGACCCTTACAGTAAAGAAGTTCCCCTTTGTGTTGAGGTGGAACCTCCTATGCTGCAGCTGGATATTAATGGGTATTGATCCTTGTCGTATCACAGGGAGCAACTGAGAAGAGCCTGTCCCTCCCTTCTGACACCCAGCCCTCAGATATTTATAGACATTTATCAAATCCCCTCTCAGTCTTCTCTCCAGACTAAAAAGCCCTAGGTTCCTCAGCCTCTCCTCCTAAGGCAGTGCTCCATCTGAACTGAGACTCTCTGAAAAGCAGACTGCATTGATTGCAGTCTCCACCCTACCCAGACTGAAGGCTTCTCCTTTGTTCAGAAGCTGAGGGCACTGTGCACTGACATTTTTGACTGCTCAGGTGAGTACAGCTCATCCCATGACTACAAGCAGTAGCACTCATCCTTCTGTATCAGAGGTTAGTGATGGATGGAGTTTCCTAATATGCTCTGGGAAATATGCTTATTCTCATTTGAGCTCATTTGATCCTACCCTGCTGTTTAATTCACTGAATTACATCTGCCTTATCTCAAACAGATATTCATGGATCCAGTGCTCAAAGCTGCACATCTTTGTCACTGCCTGGTGAATTTACCTGAGGTATGAAATATTTGGGAAAAAGTCTGGACAGGGAGAAAAACCACCAGCAACAGGACCCAGGAGAAAAAGCTGGGTTTACTACGTGACAGATCTACGGCAAAACACCAACTCACTGCAGAATGACAGCTGACCAACCATCCTCTGCAGCAGCTGCAGAAGATCTCAGCAGACAGAGACCCTCCAGGGAAGAATCAAGACCTGCTGGTCTTTTCTAGGTGAGTTAAATGACTAATACCATGGCCTAATTAAATCCTGACTCTTGCATCTTTGTTTTCTTCATATACAATGGAACTTTGCTTCTTCAGCTTACTTCAGCAAGCATCTGTACTTACCAGTGAAAGCGTGGGTTCAACAAAAGCAGCTCCCAGGTACTCAAAGTAAGATGCCAGTCCCTCATTAAGCCACAGATCATTCCACCAGTTCATAGTAACCAGATTTCCAAACCACTTAAATAGACAGAAAAAAAATCTCTCACCATCTCTTTGGACTGCTGTTTTAATTTTTGCAGGTTACACATGCATACCTCTACCACAGTAACCTTATTTAATGTGTACACATCATTAAAAATAATGAAATGCTTGACATTCCTTCAGATAATGCAAGTTCAGTACAGAGATATGCACCTTGGAAAATGTCAGCAGTTCAAGGCAGTTACTTTTTAATTGCTTCATCTACAATTTCATACCATGTGTACAGAGGACCATGCTGCATGTCTTCTTGTAGTCAATTTTAAACACTTCCCCACAAAATATAAATACCTAAAAGATCCTATCAAGCCATCATTAAAAACAGGGCATTCATCAAGCAATTACAAAAACATTTTTCCAAGTTCTTGACACAAGGAAATTGTCAGGGGTAAGATAAACAGAGCTGGGGAAATAACTGTTTCCAAAACCAGCACATTCCTAACCTGGCAAGCAATTAAACTTCCACAACAGCTGCTCTGTATGCATATCTGGCAGTTCATGTTTAACAAAGCCCTGATCAGTTGTGCATTTGTATTATATTTGATAATTCTTAGAAACCTCAGCTACAACTTCGCTTTAAAAAGTACTGACATTCGTTTCAGTGGTCTGCAATAAAAACATACTGCTCATCTGAAGGTCTGAAAAGTTACAGACCATGTCAGAAGGGTACACAAGTGCACCAGTCAAGTTAAACTCTTTTGCTAACTCTACGGACTAAGCACAAACAGCGGTCATCCTGCCAAACAATAGTAAATTTAATACAGTCAATAAAAAAGTGAAATTGCATTATCATTCCAAACCAAACAAAAAAAAATTAAAATCTCTACTAAAGAAAAAAAAAAAAAAAAGGAGAAAAGTTCAGCTATGGCATTAAATGTGTTCATGTTAATTTTGTTCTCATACCTTGGGCTGCTACTTACAGGAAAAAATCCCCAAAACTAATACCTTTTGCAATATGTACCTGTGCTTGCCACTTCAAAAGAGTAGTTATGAAGTACATTAATCTTCCCACTGAACTACTAAGTATATTGAGAACACTGTGTCATCTATACAGTATTTTCTAGTATGGAATTCAAGGACTGTGTAAGAAAGAAAAAAAAAAAGTAGCCTATTAACAATTTCATATCAATGAGTTCTGCACGGGCAGTACTCAGTCTGTAATATGACAAGATGTGCTTTTAATATTGATTTATCAATGGGATGTGATTAAACAGTCTTTTTGTACTCTTCTGCTTACACCCTCTACTGTTACTCTACATTATTCTTCCTCTACTAATCAGTGACTCCATCATTAGCAACCTGAAGGAAACAACCTTATAGGCAAATATATGCACAGAATTTTTTACTACATGCCTGGTGTCCTAGCTCATGTGACACGATTAGGGCAATCAATGCCTTTCTGCTTGTGAATTCATCGCTAGGGAGGTACATCAAGGATGACTCGTGGAAAGTGATTAGCCCCCAGTTCTCCATACCACCTATTCCAAAATCAGGCAGTGCAACCAGATCTAAATTGATTCAAACAGGAAGAGAAAAAAAATAGAGATCTGTAATTTTTTTCAGAACTGCTGTAAACATCAGTAGTACTCTGCAGTATTATGCTAACACTCAGACAAAAAGTCTGAAATTTCTTCTTGCTGTATTTTTAACCTATGATTGCCTCTCTTTCAGAGAAACACATAATAAATTTCCATAAAGTCCATATCTCTACTGTATCCTGTACATACAAATGTCTCAACTGAAGGCTGTCTGCCAGTGCCAGGAGAGAACATACTCACTTTTCACTCTCAGAAATCTTTCTCCATGTGAGCTGCTTCTGTGTTTGGGAAAGATCAGGCTTACCTCTTTCCTCAGCCTAAAAAAATCATCTTGCTCTTTTAGCTCTGTAAGTAGAAGGATCCTTTCTGCTCTTGTCTGAAAGATGCCTTAGAAATACCATCTCTTTATTTCAACAGTATGGCTGTTACCTTCGTACTCCCCTTCTGACTTCAAGCACAGGGAGCAGTTTTCCAGTTCAAATGTGAGAGATAGATAAAACATCAAGGATCTCAAACAAAGATATATACAGTTTAAACATAGCAGCAAACAGCAACATTTGGAAAAGGTATACAGAGCATTTTGGGAGCAGACAAGTGGTCATACTCCAAACCAGTTGACCATGAGCCAGTTTCAGTCCAAAAGCTAGGCCATTAATGTAAGTGTGGTGCCAAATCCAAGCAAAAATAGACTGCATCTCAGAATGACTTATCACCCTGAGGCTTACAGCCAAGACATACCACTTGCACTGAGACAACCCTTATCTAGCCACCTTGGAGCAAGGAAGTTCACTAATAACTGCATTAAAATCAGGTGAAGATTAAAATCAGGTGAAGACAAACCCTTCAATATACTTAATTTTAAATGGGTTTGTTTTTAATATCACATTTTTAGTTTGCAATAGAAATCAACGAGATATTCTTGCCTGACCTAATGTGTTTTTAAACACAACTTCAGTATGAAAGAAAGTCAGTGGGAAATGAAGGTGGTATTGCATGAGATCAGTGTGAATCGTAATGGTATTACAGCACTCTGTGAAACTGAAATCTTACCTAACAGGAAGTCTGTGATAGTATTCCTCTGCTTCAGTTTTTGTTTGTTTGTTTGGGTTTTTTTTAATATACAAATAAACTAATGTATTGACACTGCTGCTAAACAGAAGAACACAAATGGAAAAAAAATTGTCTACAGCATTTTGGCATGTAAGAGTACTAAGATAACAAAATGTAAAGAGTAAATACTGCATGAATTACATTTACCACAAGATGCCTACTGAGTAATTCTGTAAGTTATTCTGAATATACTGGCAGACAACACATTTACACAGCTGAAAATCTACTTCAAGTGCTAAAACAGAGATTTAACAAATTGATGAATTAGCTAGTCAAGGAAGTGAGGAAACTCCTCCTCTGAACTCCTGCAGCATGCTGAGATCTTGGGCACATCAAAGCTCAGTAAGAACAGCTTTCTTTCCTCTCCATATTCTACCTATTTGCATAAGAGCACATCTCCCCACAATATTCATATGCTGAAGCCCTTGAGAATCCAAGTACAAGCAGTGGGCTAACTGTACAGCGGAACTCTGTGATAGCAGCTTTTTATTCCCTGAGTAAAGCTTGACTAAACTAACTTACCTGGTATCCATTTTAAGTAGAAACATTATTTTCCTGAAGGAGTCTTTTTTTCTGGGAAGAAATGTGCAGGAATGTACACACAACTCACAATAAGACAGGGACATCTTGAAAGCAAGAAATGCTTTGGGGAGACATCAGTTACAGAAAGTATGGATTTACTGGGAAAATGTAGGGACTACAAAATCATTGTCTAGTATGCTCTGTGCACACTGAGCCACTCCTTTCTAGGCAGTTTGTGATCCCATCTGGCCCTTTATTAAGAAATAATGCTCTAAAAGAGTGAGTGGAATGTGCAGATAACAGTGAGGAGCTGCAGGTTAGTAAGAAGAACTCATTTAGTTTAGGGTTTGGGGGGTTATTCCATAGATGTGGCAAGCTGTAAGAAGAGAGCATTGAAAAAAAGGCCATTGCTTTTGTTGATGTCACACTTATCAGCAGCCATTTCTGGTCCGCTTCAGAAAAAATAAGTAATCTCACCTGTCTTTGGCAGAGGATAGCTGACATGAAGTAAGTCTTCCAGAAATGAGAGTATTTGGCCTGTGATATTTAAAGCATAGTCAACATATCCATTTTTAACTGCCTCTTTCCGAGCCCAAATACGTATCTGTAACAAAACAAGGAAGCACTACTTCAGAAAACACTCCTATTTTCATTTCCTTTGCTTTTGTTTTTCTGTGAACCATGGTTTGAAAATGCTGTTTGTCCACACTGGACCATGCAATGGAGTGTCTACGGACAAAAATCCCAGCTCAGGTTTTGCAGGAGCTAACAAAATGTGGCCCAAAGCCTAATCCTGCTAAAATCTATGACAGTTCCAAGTGCCAAGATTTGAATCCAAATATAAGTTGCTGGAACAAATGGACTCCTGGTTTTTCTTTTATTAAATGGGAAATGCTTCAAAACTATTTAGAATCACGCCTCTGAAGCCAGTGTAATCCAGACAGTAAGTCTGGCAACAAACTTTCCTTCAGATTTTCTCTGAAGAGAGCAAAACGGATATTCAGAGAGCATTACTGTCCAAACATACACATCTCTCCTCTAGAACTTTCACACAGCCTGATGCAAACCACCAGCCTCCCACCACTGCTGGAAAGAGCAGACAAGGTCTAAGCAGATGACATCAGCACTCCTGAGTAATAGAGACAGCAACCAAAGCTTTCCCCTCCCGTGCCCATTTGCTGTGTTACACTACTTTAGAAGGCAGATGCTTGCCAAAGGTGATGGAGCAGACTAAGAAAAGGTTTATGTGTCTATTAGGTAAGATCTTCAGATCAGATTCAAAGACCAGATCACTTGGTTTTTGCAAAACCTAAACACAACACACAGACTTAAAATACTAATGCTAGCAAGAGCTTGAGTTATAATACCAGCGTTTCAGGTTGTATATTAGTTATGGGAAATGCCAAAGCAGACACAATGAACATGCTCACAAAAGCACTGTGGAGGCATCTCTACATGAAAACAAGGGGTGAAATATCCTCTTCCCTCTATCTCACAGAATCCAGGTGGTGACTCTGCCCTCTGAAGAGTGCTCATTTGAATGCTTTTCTTTGCTGATTCCTGTCAATGCAGAGGTGCCCAAGAAAAAGGCACTACTGTCAGTGCTGCAAGCACGTAATGTGCTCTATACAAGGAATGGCAGGTATTGCATACCAAATCAAATTTTCACTTTAAAAAGGAGATAATATTGTGCTTCCTAGGTTAGCCTTGCACAGTTCTCTCACCTTGTCCAAGTTTTCCAGAGAAGCATGACAGTGAAGTAGCCATGAAGCTAACACTATGCTCTCATTTATTAAGGATAGCAAGACTATGCTATCTCTGTTTGGTTTATGCTGAAGTTCACTATTTATTTTGGAAACATCTGATACATCTTTTCCCTGTTGGTTTTAAGCAATAGAAAGAAGTGAAACAATTGCTGCAAATGGAGCAGATCCCCCCAATAAACTTTGGCTGTTGTAATGTAAGAGCAAAACTGCACACTCCCCAATGAAGGAGGTTCAAACACAAACCAGTCAGTTTTAGGCCTAAAAACTGTGTCCATCACAGAATAAATGGTTAAAATATCAGTGTACAAAACGTACAAATAGCACAGCATTGCTCCTACTTAGGTCACAACACTGCTCCTCAAAGGACCCTGATGAACAAGGTACTGAACATTTGTCACAGCAGTGGAAATGGGTATTTTTTCTAATGACAAGAGCTAAGAAGATAAGAAGACCCTGATTTATGACCAGTACTGCAAAACAGTTGCTCCTTATGTTTTACCATGCACAGTCCACACCTACTTCTGGATTCCTTGAAATGAACAGCCCAGGGGAGTAAACTTACTGTCCTAAAGGAAAGCTTACTGCAGAAATATCAGCAAGATAAATGCTAGCAGTTTTGCCACATAAGCAACATGAGTTTGGAATGGAAAGCACAGTTAATGTCTTTCTGTGATATCTTCTACAGCACACGATTCACCACAGAGCCAGCTTCTTTTGTAAACTGCTATAATGTGTTATGCAGACTTGTTTTTACCTCATTTCCCTGCTTGGTTCTGGTGACATAATCAAAATTACAAATCACAAAAGCAGTCAAGTAAGTTGACATTTTCAGTGAAGTGTTAAATGTGGTAATAGTCCACAGGCTTCCATTGTCATCCTTCATTTCAGACACATCTAGAAAAAACAGTGAAGAAATAGTCATGCTGTTGCTTTTCCTTGAGAAACAGGAAATTTTGTGGCTTCTGCATAGGTTTTTACACCTCTGTTTAGTATGCTAGTTAGTTCTGCACTAATTTCACGTTTGTGCTGGAAAGCAGGCATCCAGACTCGCTGCCTCTCCCATGTATTGAAGCCATGGCTTTCAATGCAAACACCAAAAATCCAGTCTTGAGCTAACTTCAAGAAGTCTTGGAAGGATATAGAATTCTGTTAGTTTTAGGATGTGGGCAAACTGTGGACAACTTATCCTATGCTGCATGTCTCTGGAATATTTGTCTATTAATGATTCAAATACAGTCCGTAAGTGTCCAAGAATTATGAAATACTTCATCAGATACTTTCCCTCTAAATAAGGGAGGCACGGACAAGATTCTCAGGGGAAGAAAATGCGTTAAGTCATTCTCACAGAGATTCCATCTATTGTAATTTCTAAGGTAATTACCTTCCATGCAAATCTCATAAAACTTCCTGGTTATGGCTGAAAATTATTTAGATGAAAGACAGAAATTCGTGGCAGCAAAAGAGGGAGGCAAGCGAGGCAGATTTATGTAGAAACACTAATTTACGGTATTTATTCAGAACCTTACAGCCCACACATCCTACAGGAGGGCCCAGTAAAGTACAGAAAAGGTATCCCCAGAGCCGTCTGGCCCTCTTATTCTTAGTTTGTGCACGCACAGGAGGCTATAGTGTCTCTTCCTGGTGTAACAATTGTTTTTTCTGTTGGAAATGTGTCTTAAAATTTACTTAGAGTGAAAGGAATCCCTTAACACCACAATTACAGGCTTTGCAGTAAGACAGACACACTGACTACGCTGTAAATGCCAGGAATTACACTCCGTGCTGCCTCCAGCAAGCAGAGAACAGCACACAGCAGCTGACAAAACTATGAAATTATTGCCATCAGAGACATTAATTATGGATAACTGCCTCCAAATTTTTAAGTTCATAGGCACAGATTTCCTGTGCATTTTCAAGGACAACAGAACACTGCTGTATCAGATTATACAATCTGTTCAGATAAATTGCGTCCTTTTAAAAGTAATGTAGGGGAATAAAATCCACGTCTACTTGCCGTTTACCTACCAATAGCAGGCATGTTGGAAAGAGCCACATAGCTGGGGTCATGGACAATTCTGATATTAAACGTGGCTTTCATGGCAGGCTCATCAAAACATGGGTAAACTGTCCTGGCATATGTTGGCTCCAGCTGGGAGGCAATCAGCATACTGTAAAAAAAATACAAGATTAATACAGCATGCTGCAGGTGATCAAAATAAATACACAGTGAGGGCATTATGAGAGCAACAAACCAGAAAAAGCAGTATGTGAATCACATAGATATGCAGATGTGAGAAAGGTCTGGTTACTATTTAAAGGCATTACTAAATGCCCTCACCCAACAGATACCTCAGTTTGGATGCTCCTGGAGAAAAGCAGTCTTTTTTAATTTATAGAATTGTAGAATGGTTTAGGTTGGAAGGGATCTCAAGGATCACCTACTACCAACCCCTGCCATAGGCAGGGACACCTCCCACTAGAACAGGTCACTCAAGGCCTCGTTCAACCTGGTCTTGAACGCCTCCACAGAGCGAGCATCCACAACCTCCCTTGGCAACCTGTTCCAGTGTCTGACCACCCTCTCTGTAAAGAACTTCTTCCTAACATCCAGTCTAAATCTCCCCTCTTCCAGTTTAAACCCATTACTCCTCGTCCTGTCATTACTAGACCTTGCATATAATCCCTCCTCAATCTTCCTGTAGGACTCCTTCAGATACTGGAAGGCCACTCGGAGCCTTCTCTTCTCCAGGCTAAAGAGCCCCAACTCTTGTAGCCTGTCCTCATTGGAGAAGTGCTCCAGCCCTCTGATCATCTTTGTGTCCCCCCCTCTGGACTCGCTCCAACAATTGGAATTGTCGTCTAGTACCAGGCCTTTTCCAGATCCATTTTTAATATTTGAGCTTTTCTAGTTTACTAAGACAGCTGAAGAAGGTTGTGCAGACAGCAGGCCGGTGCCCATAACCAGAATCTCTCTGCATACCTGCCTCTAGCGTGTGCACTCTTATTTCAGTGACACCTTTTTCATCAAAAACTGTAGTAACTGTTAGGTACCTGCACACATGTGCACTTGCACATGTCAGTCAAATCACATAGCAAATAACCCCAGAAAAGCAACTCCAGTGTTTTCCCAGTGTACTGGCAAGCCCAGGAAAATACACATGAAGATCCTTTTCTACCGTACGCCGTGGAGTCTTGCCTCACTTGGAACAGATCTCTGTGACACACTATGATGGACAGAGTCCTTCTGCTGAACTAACAGAGCTTTGGTCCATGTAGGTACTCAGCAAGTCAGCCTAAACAAAGTTAATTCTATTGTGTGAGGATATCAGTCAGAAGTCCACCATTAAGCACATGAAAAAATCCCAAACCACACCACGTTTGGCTGGAGACTGTAATGATAAGCACCCAAAATTGCCTTAAATGCAGAAAATCTGACTGTAAGTCAACCAGTTTATACAATAAACTGCAACCACATGCTCTATAGAGCTTCCCCTCCACAGAAGCTGGATGTGCAGCAGTGGGCTCCTCTCGATTAGAACCACCTCTCAGTGCTACTCCTCAAGGCTGAGTGGCCCCTCACTTAGCAGCAGACATCGATGGGCTGATGACATTTTTTGCATGCATGTAACATTTAAGATATGTGTAGCAAACTTACACAATAACATTTGTATCCCATACTAGCCCATAGTAGCATACTGACCACTATTTATTAGATGGTTTATGCATGTACTTAAATTTATGGATTAGAACTCCTAACTATAGTTTATAGAATCAACCAGGTTGGAAGAGACCTCCAAGATCATCCAGTCCAACCTAGCACCCAGCCCTATCCAGTCAACTAGACCATGGCACTAAGTGCCTCATCCAGGCTTTTCCTGAACATCCCCAGGGACAGCAACTCTACCACCTCCCTGGGCAGCCCATTCCAATGCCAAATCATTCTCTCTGTGAAGAACTTCCTCCTAACATCCAGCCTATACTTCCCCCAGCACAACTTAAGACTGTGTTCCCTTGTTCTGGTGCTGGTTGCCTGGGAGAAGAGACCAACCCCCACCTGGCTACAGCCTCCCTTCAGGTAGTTGTAGACAGCAATGAGGTCAGCCCTGAGCCTCCTCTTCTCCAGGCTAAACAACCCCAGTTCCCTCAGCCTCTCCTCATAGGCTTTCTGTTCCAGGCCCCTCGCCAGCCTTGTTGCCCTTCTCTGGACATGTTCCAGCATCTCAACATCTCAACACAGTACTCAAGGTGTGGCCTGATCAGTGCTGAGTACAGGGGAAGAATAACCTCCCTTGTCCTACTGGCCACACTGTTCCTGATACAGGCCAGGATGCCATTGGCTCTCTTGGCCATCTGGGCACACTGCTGGCTCATCTTCAGCCTACTATCTACCAGTAGCCCCAGGTCCCTTTCTTCCTGGCTGCTCTCCAGCCACTCTGTCCCCAGCCTCTAGCACTGCTTGGGGTTGTTGTGGCCAAAGTGCAGAACTCTGCACTTGGCCTTGTTAAATTTCATCCCATTGGCCTCTGCTACACAGTAAAACAAGCTGAGTGATCTCTGACAGGTGCATGCCTGGAGTCAAAAGAAAAATCACTGTGTCCCATGGGCAAAGTTTCAAAGAAGAGCTGTAGGACTGGGCAGCTCACACTAGGTCATCTTTACCAGCAATTAAAAACAAACAGGCACACGATGATTCTCAAAGCTCCACAGCTGTTAGCCCAGCAGTAACCAGCAGCTGGGTGCGCAAGAATGACAGAATTTCCTATTTCACTCTATGCTGTCACAGGGCTAACATTGTTGAGATGTAGTTGAGCTGTTCTCCAACAGTGAATTCACATCAGGTTCACAAAGATGTTGATAGGCACATCCCAAACAAGCCAGAAACCATCAGGACAGCATCCCTACATTAAGTAACAGTCTGTAATGAGTCAGATCTGCACTAAGCAGTGGAGTAAAAAGCCTAGATCTAAAAAGCAGGACCTGACTGCACCAAACCTTTGACCTGTAGCATTCAACTACGTCTGAAACCTAAGGTTACATGTTTTTAAGATTTCCTTTTCATGGTCAGTGAAATAAATGGATTATCTCTCCACTGATACTTGTACTGCTTTCCGGTACGTTCATTTGAATCCAGGAATGCAGTCATTAGCTTCCTTCTTCCCTTGACACAAATCAGTAATGCTTTCCACCCAGTGCCCAAGGCCAGCCATCCAAGAGCCTTTTTCCTTTGAAAGACGTTTGGCTGTTGCCATTTTAATGGATGTGTCATTTACCCTTGCTCAAAGCCATTCACAGAATCCCAGAATTAACCAGACTGGAAAAGACCTTTGAGATCATAGAGTCCAACCTATCACTCAACACCTTCTAATTAACTAAACTATGGCACTAAGTGCCTCATCCAGTCTCCTTTTAAACACCTTCAGAGACAGTGACTCCACCACCTCCACGGGTAGCCCATTCCTATGCCAATCACTCTTTCTGTGGAGAACTTCTTCCTAACATTCAGCCTAAACCGGCCTTGGTGTAGTTTGAGACTGTATCCTCTTGTTCTGTCACTGGTTGCCTGGCAGAAGAAACTAATCCCCCCTGGCTGCAACCTCCTTTTAGGTAGCTGTAGAGAGCAGTAAGGTCTCCCCTGAGCATCCTCTTCTCCAGGCCTAACAACCCCAGGTCCCTCAGCCTCTCCTCGCAGGGCTGTGCTCCAGCTCCCTTACCAGCTGTATTGCCCTTCTCTGAACACGTTCAAGCACCTTGACAGCTTTCTTGAATTCAGATCATCTTTGCCCTGAAAACATCAACAGCTTAGCTATACTATGTGATCCTCACTGCTGATGTTGGGGAACAGAGTTAGTATCACCAGTACTGTACTCTCAGAATATGGTACACTTTGCATTTAAGAGACATTTCTGGTGCTGTACTATAACACAACTTTGTTTAAAATAAGTGATGTTGAACTTATGCTGATGCACAATGACTATCAGGACCATGAGACCTACACTGAAGTGAGGAATGGCTTAACAGAGAGAAGCACAGTGTATTTCACTTCTCACCTGTCAGAGTAAGAAGTTTTCTTTATGGAGTGGATTCCCTGCAGAGACAAGTGTGTGCCGTGCCTGACTTGCTGAATGCAGCTCAAGGTCCAGGACAGAAGTATCACCTCCTCCTTTATCCTGCCCAATGACAGAAACTAGTATCTGCCAGGGTTGCATGCACAGGAGCAACAGAAGTGACAGGCTACCCCATCAAGGGAATCTCCTTCTTGCCATGCAGTACAGCAAGCTTTTGTGCATTTGGTTGTGCAATCGGTCACAGCTTGGTTCTAGGAAACACTGAGCTACTCCATGACTGCAAATTCTCCCACATCAGTGCAACTGCTGCTTCAGTAGTATCTACCCCATCAGAAAATGAAGCAGACACTTGCCCACAAAAAAAAAAAAAATATTGCTCAAAAATACAAAATTGCAGGCACTGGGCAAAAATACTGTGGCAAGAAAAAAAAAAAAAAGGTAATGTGAATGATTCAATGACTAAAAAAAATAAATATGAGGATGGTTTAAATGCTATTTTTCAGCAAGGCTCCAAGTAAAAAAAAATAATAATGGGAATGTTTTATGTATAGTACACAAATAACTAGTGTTTCAAACACAAACTCATACCATTTGTCAGAATGAGTCATTGGGGCTTTTGTTTTTTGGGGGGGTGATGTTGTTTGTGTTTTTTTTAAGGTGCAGGAATTACCATGAACTGAGTTACTCAAAACATTTTCCCACACTGCAGCATCATTAAAAAAAATTACTCAACAGGAAGTTACCTTTTATAAAAGCCTACCACTGCCTAAGCAGAAAAACAAATTATTCTCTTAAGCCTACACAGATTTAATTTCTTATTTTGATAAATATCATATAATGCCTGCTTCCCCTAGTAAAACAAAATCAAAGCCACAGTACTTTTAAATAATGAGAAACACACAGGCAGCAGGATCATTTAGCCTAAAAGTTTGACAATTTATACCATACAGGTTCTTCTCTTTTTTTTTTCAGTGTCCAAAAGTAAGAAAGATGAATGCACCCTATGTAAAACCTGATAAAAACCGGTTTAATTGCAGAAGAATTTTTTTTTCTGTTGATGGAAAAAAAGTTATTCCTCTAAACATGCCCTCTCATTAAAACAATGTTATTTGTAATACTTATAGTATAATGGGGGGTGGTACTAACATCTTTTCTATCTGATTTTTCCATTTTTAAAATATATAAGAAGCAAACTAAAGCAAACCTTGAAGCAGCTCAGAGTAAGGGAGTTTTTACAGTGAACAAAGCCCTGTTCTGTGCAGCAGCTAACCCAAACACCCAGTTCTTTTTCTTCAGGTAAATGGTGCTCAATACTAACATGCAGCCAAGAAAACCTGGTATTTGTTCTGATTTCTGTCCCATGCCTTTGATGTTCTTACCCACAGATTCATATAAAACAGAAGTAAGAAGAACTTTAGGTGCCCAGCTCTGAGACACAATTAACTGTATCAATACTGTTCTAATTCCCTTTGCCTTCATTCTAGTAACTGGTGCAGCAGAAGCAACTGATAAAATGCAGTCTGACTACATTTTGGGATGCCTGTTTAATACCAGCTCTGTCCAGAAAGTGTTCTATAGAATTTGCACGGGACATGTCCAGAGTGGCTCTCAAGCAAAATTCTCAAAGGGTTTTGAAACTTGATGTGCAGAGTGACATACAGCCTTCTGTAACACCAGAGCATACATGAGCTCCTTCACAGCAGTGCAAGATCTCTATGCAGAACGATGCTAAAACAAGCCTGCTTCATCATACACATCTGAGCCACTGATGCTGAAGAATGGGAAAGGTGGTTTCTGTATCTTTCTGCCTACCTTTGTGGAATGGAGAATTTTCTGCAATATGCAGAATACAGATTCCTCATTTCAACAGGAAAGCTTTCAAATGCTCAGCACTAGTGAAGTGGGAGCATCCTCTTTCTCTACTTTGTTTCTGCGAGCACTGCAGACGTGGGCTGTGCACTATCTACACAAAGTGCTCCCATTTTTCAGAGATCTCATTTGTGTGTAAGATCTGATCATGTAGGTAGTATGAGTTGTCAACAATGATTAAGAGCAGACATCAGTGATCAAACTAGTAACAACCACCTCCTGTGCTGAAAATTCAGTGAAGTCCAGGCTTTGGTTTATCCTGTTTTCCTCAGATGTAAGGTCAGTACTTCTGAAAATTTCCCATACCACTTTACCAGTGTTACCGAAGACAGACAACAGTACTTTGTGTCAGCTAGCTAATTCCACCAGGCTGCCAAAAGCAACAGCGACATCTGACCAAGAAAAAAAAAAAGTGTCAAAGCACAGATGGAACACTTTGAGGACCTCAGGGACTTCACTTCTCCTTAGGATTTATCTGCCTACTGAGAGCTTGGTCTTCCCTGCTTGTCCATCTCTTCTGGAACAAGATTTCTAGTGGTTCCACAAGCACCAATTACAAAACCTGTTAGGATTTCCATTGTATGAAGGAAATACAGGAGTCTGTATAACCCTAAATAAATGGCATTGTTACAGATGGTGGCTTAATTAGGTATTGAAGTCAGAAGCTTACACAGGAATTTGACTCTGGAAATCTGCCAGAGCCAGGTACAAGTTGCTTTAGAAGAGCTACAGGACAGTCTGCTAGAGCTCATGGTTTCTTTGCAGAACAATAATAGGCTTTGTGCAGACAGATGAACTGCACTGAATATTTTTAATTCATTTCTGATACATATAGTCTGCTACAACCCATTTTTTCCTATCATCAACAGCTTACCAGAGCTTACAGACTACATTTCTCAAAACACACTTCCTTGTCCAATTAGAAAAAAAAAATAGGTGAAGGCAAAATCCCTTCAGTGTGACTGGACCCCATCAGATTAGAAAAGCGGTGGGTAAAGTGATGAAGGAAAAAATAACACATTGTGGCATATTCTCAGTTCAGAGAAAGCCCTTTTAAAGCAGAAAAGATATGAAAAATCCATTCAAGAATATCAAGCAGGAACAAAAAAGCAAAACAGTACATTGTATCTGCAACCAGTGTGTTTCTCTTGATTTATTTCAGTGTTTGAACACCACTGCAATCTTTTTAACCAGACTGCAGTCTCACATTTCATCAGTGCTTCCTGATGAGCTAAGAATTAGACGGAACAACTGTCATAAATCCTCTAAACAAATGGAAATTGAATCAGACATGATTTTAACAATTTAAGAACTTTTTTTTTTCTTCTTTCCTACTGTGGCAGCACAACAGACGGGATCTTTGGGTTTGGATCCTCTGAATTTCACACAGTCTGAATCAAAAAATGCTATGTTCACTGTTTCTTGGATAGGACCTGACTGAATAAGTACAGCATCAGAAGGCACACCGCTACACTATTAACTGCTTGGTCCTTTCCTCTTGTTTTGACTTTTAAAAAATTGCATAAATTAAGCAACATGTTCTATCTTTTCCTTAGCTCATAAACTGCACAAACAATCCTGTGAACGACCATGGGTGGATGAAGAAACAGCAACTGAAGAAAAAACATAATTTATTTCCTGAAAAATTGTTACCATATTCCATCTTCCAGCAAGGCTAACCACACAAAGAAACAACTAAAAACAAAACAAACAAAAATTAAAATAAAATCTGCATAACTTAAAACTTTTGAGAAGTACCAGACAGTGCTATCACTAAAAATTCACGTTAACACCTGGCAGCTGAAAAGCCAGCTTGCTGTTGAAGAAAAAAAAACCACACAGTCCTCCTTAATTTCAGTAAAAACTATCAAGTTTGTTTCGTTTTTATGATATTACTGTTCATGCAGGCACCTGCATGTATGATCTTGTGGGACTTACTGATAGGCTGGGAGCCAAGAACACTTTAATTTTAATTTTAGTTTTCCTTTTGGCTCACTGATTGCTGATTGTCTGCAACACACTACCCCTGAATTGTTAAACATGAAATAACTTTAATATTAGCAATTTATCTGCCTCTGCTTTAAACGTGTATGCTGAGAAATTTATCTTCTCTTCAAACTATTTAATTTATGCTCTTTCGTTTCAAACAGCAGGTTTTACACCCAGCCACCTACAACGCAGATCACCCTTGAATGAATCCAAATATTACAATAAACAGGCAAGCATTGTTTTGAGGGTGGAAACATGTTTTAGATGATTGACTGCTTGATAAGCTTACGCTGTCCCAGTACCGATTTTGTTGTTCAAAAGATCAAGAAACAGGAACACAACCTAACAGCACTCACTAAGGAAATAATCCGTTGTTTGATGGTAACCAAACAACTTCACGTGCAATCGCACCTACAAAGTCCATCTGGTCAAAGTGGCCACCCACCCTACTCCACCAAACTTCTGGAACTGCCTGTGGTCAACGTCTCTAAATTCACACCCAAATACCATCCAAAATTCTAGGTTCTAGAAAAAGACATGTTCTCCACAAATACAGGTAGAGATGAGCTACTCCACAGACATGGAGTTCAGGCTGAACACTGAGCCAGACGACACCTCCCAGGAGCTGCCTGTAGGTACTGTGTCACCCCTCTGACATTCAACGGCACATGAAGAGACAGGAGAGTGTAGCTTGACCGGTTGAGGTAGATCGCTTCCTCTGCCAAAGGCAGACTTTTGTCTGACAGACTCCCGGGACCCTCCCTAGACTTAACTCCAGGTTAGCAGCACGACAGCTGCGGAAGGAAAACTAGGGCAACCCAGCTTGTGCCCTCTGGAGCTCCACCACGGAGCAGAGATTTGTAACAAGCTACCTTGCAGCACAGCCGGGAAGAGGCAGCGGGTTGCGCAAAGCACTGCGCAGTCCCGCCGCAGACGTGTCACCTGTTCTGCTACCCCAGGCAGCGAGCTGCCCCCGCAGGTGCCACTTTTCCCTGGTATCACCTGAAATACCCTCTGGGGAGACGCAGAAGAGGCGGCTGCCGTCGCCTACCTGCTCCGTCCCTGGTCAGTGTAGCGGGTGAGGAAGAGCCCGTCGAGGTCCTCCTCCAGCCGGCCCTGGAAGCTCAACTGCAGAACATAGCGGCGCCCGGCCCACAGGCGGCCGCGCAGCTCCATCACCGCCACCTCGCCCGCCTCCTGCCGCAGCCCCACCACCTCCACGGCGACGTCCGGCTTGGGCATCGGGCTGCGCACGGCGGCGGTGCCCGGCTCGGGCAAGGGACCGTGCACGGCAGCGGAACCGCCGCTCCGCAACCCGGAGCAGTGCAGCACCACTACGCTCGTGTCCTGGCGGCAGCTCACTGTGATGTTCACCTGCCCACTGAAGACGAAGGGCCCCGCCTGGCCCGGCCGCACCCGCGGCCACAGCTCCAGATCGTAGTGCAGCGGCACTAGGTGGAAAGGCAGACGGCGGCCGGGACCGGCGACAGGAACCCCCCACGGCGGGGCAGCGGGGCTGCGGCTAACGGGCGACGGGGACGACGGCGACAGTGTAGGCGGCAGCGGCGCCTCCTGCCGGCAGCGGCCATAGAGGGCGGCGAGCGTCAGCAGCGCGGCCAGCAGCACCAGCAGCAGAGCGGCCAGCAGGGCGGCGGCCCTGCGCCCCACATACAGCCCGCGAGTGCCCATTGCGGTCGCTCTGCGCTGCACCACGGCCCGTGCCGGCCGCTACTTACAGGGCGGCGGCGCGGGGGAGTGAGCGTGTGTGAGGGCGGGACACGTCGCACCGGGCTGGGCTAGAGGGGATCATAGAATCGTTTTGGTTGGAAAAGACCTGTAAGGTCATCGAGCCCAACTATTACCGAACTTTATCGACCTGGCGCTAAACCATGTCCCTTAGGACCACAGATGGAGTCGTGACCCTCCGACATCCCAGGGAAGCTGTCCCGGGAGGTCTGCTCCTGCGGAGCTGGCAATCTGCGACCCTCGCGGGGAGCACGGCACGTCGTCCAGCGACAGCGTAGAGGTGGGGAACAGCCTTCGCCGGGGCCCGCCCGCTGGCTGCCGTCGTTCCAGCCGGAGCAGGGGGACGCGCTGGCAGGTATCTGATCAGTGACTGGTGAAGCTTGAGAGAAACAGCCGACAGCGTAGGTTGGGCGCTGGTACTGGACGGGGTACGTGCTCCAGGAGCTCCGGGTATAAGTGACGGCAGCTCTGCCCTGTCAGTCGGTGTTGAACACGTGGGACGGCCCAGGCTGGACCCCTGTAGAAAGCCGCGGTACCTGGGGCGGCCATCGGGCCGGAGCTTGAGGCTCTCGGCAGCCAAAGTAAGAGAAAAAAACAAACCCACAAATACTCGTACTTTTTCATCACCGTGAGGAATGGCAGAGAAAGGATGAGAAGATGCAAGTTCACCCCTTGAAGTGTGCAGAGCGTTATGCTTAGAGCAGTTTGGTTCAGAGCTCCCGAGCAAAATTTATGTGTTAAAAGGTTTGGAAGAAATGCAGCAAGTCTGGAAAATCTTTGGTACATAAAAGAGCATGGCCAAAGCGAATTTCTGATAAATAGCCCTCGTTCAGAGCGTCACTTCCTGGGTAGTTCAGCTGACGCTAAACATCGTCACTCTCTACATCTGTAGGTACCCTCCGTGCAATCACTAGGGTTAGTCGTGTGTTGTTCCCAGCTAAATGCGTGCTTAGAGGGAGATTGCAAAACTAAGCTTTTACCACCTTGTAAAAACCTGCCTGTTGATTTTTCTCCACTGCAGCACCTCTTTTAAATCACCATGAGCCACGCATTAACAGGAGCAGTAGCCAGGAACAGAGGCTCTTGTGTGCCATTGCCTCAGACACTTTTTAATCTGGATTGTAAACAGATTTTCCTCTCTCTCTTTTTTTTCGATCACCCCTTCACCCGTCCACCCCTGCACTGTTTTGAACCCAAGTCAATTCCATTGGATTTGTAGTTCACATAACAGCCACCCTCAACATCAGACAGCTCTGTTTGCAAAATCAAGGCACTGGATTAGGTACTACAATCTGATTTGCTGCCGGAGTTAAAGTTGAGCAGCTAAAGTGAATTCACCTCAATGACCCAACAGTCAAAGTGTTTACTTTATTTGTTAATTGAAAGATATATCCTTTCTGTGGTTCTGCACAGAATAATTAGCTATAGCTTCCCTTATGCTGGGCACTGCAGGGCTGGCTGCTACAGCTCTGGAGCATAGCTCTGAGCCAGTGGACAAAGAACGTTTCTGGTTCCAGCAGAAGGTAATAGCCTGTTTTCCTGTCACCTGAAGATCTGCACTTGCAGCTTGTCCTGCTGCTTGCAGGCTCTCTCTTTGCACCTCATCTGCTTGCCCAAAGCCTTTGCTGCTGTTACCCATTAGCTTACCGAGAGGTTGTCAGCTGGTACTGGCCCATCTTTTGCTGTTTTATGTAACACTTCAGTCTGATGGTTCTGTTTCTAGGCTGATTTTTTTCATTTTGTTCTCATTTATCCCAGTCTTCCCTACCCATGCCCTGGGACCTCTTGCTGTTTCTCTTGTTTGAGCCACTGCACTCTTTCAACTCAACTCATCTTTTCACCCTTCTCTTCTTGCACATGACTCTCATACTGCTTCTCCCTTTTCTCCTGCATGTTTTGCAATGTCCATTATATTGCATAAGACCTCAGAGTAATCTCTAACAAGCTTCTTGGATATTGCTGTACCTGCAGCCACCCAGCAGCCCTGATCCAACTGCCCTCAAGAGTGACCTGCTGCATTTCACTTAAAAGATTTCACAGAAAAAATGTTTTCAGGCATTTAGGAAAGTCTCTTTTCCTTCTTATTGTCACTGTAAATTTGGGAAGCAGTTTGTTGCACTAATCCAGAGTTGCTCCATCCCATGGGAGCCATGGAGACTAGGTAAGATGACTGTTCAACAGCTCTCAGAAAGACAAGGAAATGAAAGACTGTGCTGCAAAGAAAGAGGCAACAGGAAGGAGAAATCACAGAAGTGCACCACTATTTTTAAGGCAAGAGCTCAGACATTGTAGAAAACTCTGGAGGATTTCAATACCCTTCCAGATTTCCAAATGTATTTTGCCCTCCCTTGACACCATAGAGTAAAATCATGCTCCTACACTCACCCCTCAAAACAAGGTGTGGGCAAAATCAGAACTGTAAGGCATTTCATTCCACGGCTATGAAAACAAGCAGAACTGCTTAGTAATAAGCCTGTACTGTTTGTCCTTCTTAGTGGCCCAGGATATATTTTAAAGTTTACAGTTCATATCCATAAAATGTGCTTTCTCTTTTTTGTAGTGGAGAATTCAAACCTCCTCCTTTCCTCAGTTAACACATAATAAAACCACAATGCTTACAACTTACAATAAACATTTCAAGAAGTGTTGCTTAACTACCTTTTCCTCCCAAACAATTTATAACAGCTGCTTTATAAAGTGTCTGATGAGCTGTGGATTCCCCTCCTGGTAGGAACGTGCACTCTCATATGTTTGAGATGAGAAAATGCATGCAGCACAAAACATGAGTAGCTTCTTGTTGCAAATACCACAGCTCACCATCCTGTGGTTCTGGGCCAGGACATGTTAGGCACGGTCTTTCATGCAGGCCACAACAAAACCCAAATCCCAACCTTGGTTGGAAACAGGCAGCTTATATTTAAGTCAGTAGAGGCCTCTAGTACGCATCTGAAGGTAGAAACAAATCGTTGCTTATGGAATAACTCGGGCAGCTCTGTTCCTCTGAAGAACATCAAAGTATCTGACAAGCTTTACTGTCTGGTTCCAAAGTGAGAGGGGTTTTGCCATGCTCTATAGCTGTTTAAAGTCACATTGGTGTCCACTGAATTTTAAACAACAGAAAAAGGCCACATGTGACAGCAGTGAATTTACTATCTGTTCAGGTGTCATAAGGTAAAGACACTTTGTGTGGCAGCTTGACATGAAATGTCAGGGAAACTTGACATGAAGTGTCAGTTAGCAAGACACTATATCCTCAAAGTTCATCAAGATTTTCAAGATAATAGTATTGTTTTCATAAAAAGTACTGTCATAAATCATATATGCACAATACTAAAAAACAACAAAACAACAAAAACACCTCAATCAACCAAACAAATAAGTATAATCACACGTTCAAGTAATGTGAAGTAATTCTTAGACTGAAAGATGATTCCCTAAATTGCATTACTAGTAATTTGCTCAACCTGACTGAAGAAGTTCTCAGTGATGGCATGTAAGGCAGTTCCAACAGTGGAAGCTGTGGGAGTGATCAGCACTCTTGAAACATTTCACAGAACTGTAGGTCTTGTTGCCTCTTCAGATTTTGGTCGAAAGCCTCATTTTTTTCTCTATTTACTAAGTCAGACCAGTGCTCTTTCTAGGCATGAGGAAACCCTGTGCACCTACATCCATTATATCTATATTTTATTTTACCTTTGTCTGCTCATTTTATGCACTGTAAATTGCTCTGTATCATTTACCTTTCTCCTTCTTTAACAGCAAATAATATATCATACCTGAACATACAATGCCTGGAAGTATCTGTGTCAGGACATGATGAAGTTGCAGTCTTTTGCTACTGCTCTGGAGGTATGGCCTGGTGGATATTTCAGAGTTCATATTGATCTGAAATGAGAAATGTGAGGTCTAAGTGGGCATACATAGCATAGCTGAAGGGAAGTGCAGCAAACATCAAAGAATCATTGAATGTTAGGGACTGGAAGGGACCTCTGAAGATTTTCTAGTCCAACCCCCCTGACAAAGCAAGATCACCTAGGAATGTCTTCAGTGGGTTTTGAAAGTCTCTAGTGAAGGAGACTTCACAGTCTCTCTGTGAAGCCTGTTGTAGTACTTTGTCACCCTCAAAGTACCAAAGTTTTTCTTAAAGTTCAAGCAAAGCTTCCTATGTTCTCGTTTGTGCCCATTGTCTCTTGTCCTATCACATGAGCCAAGCATACACAGTTGAAGACCATAACATCTTACTGGATGCATCAAAATCTAGTCTTTTTAAGTCAGTCTTCATGGAGTATATAGAATCATAGGATCATAGAATCATAGAATGGTTTAGGTTGGAAGGGACCTCAAGGATCATCCAGCTCCAACCCCCTGCCATAGGCAGGGACACCTCCCACTAGAGCAGGCTGCTCAAGGCCTCATCCAGTCTGGCTTTAAACGCCTCCAGGGAGGAAGCATCCACAGCCTCCCTGGGCAACCTGTTCCAGTGTCTTACCACCCTCACTGTAAAGAACTTCCTCCTAACATCCAGTCTAAATCTCCCCTCTTCCAGTTTAAACCCATTCCCCCTCATCCTGACATTACTAGACCGTGTAAATAGTCCCTCCCCAGCCTTCCTGTAGGCTCCCTTCAGATACTGGAAAGCCACTATAAGGTCTCCTCGAAGCCTTCTCTTCTCCAGGCTGAAGAGCCCCAACTCTCTCAGCCTGTCCTCATAGCAGAGCTGCTGCAGCCCTCTGATCATCTTCGTACAACATCAAAGTCAACATCAGTGTTACTAATTACATAGTAACTGCAGTTACATGTGAAAGAATGAGGTTTTCTTTCCCCAGTAATGAAAAGAAAAAAGAAAACAAACCATCACCAAAACATGTATTTCAGTGTTTCTATCCTGAAGAGACTTTTGTACTCTCTATAGACCTGTCGGTGGTTTACAAGCTGGCACAGCAGCAACTGAGGATGGATTTGTATTGACAGGATTGTCTCAACTGTCTGGTACAGAAGGCATAGTACAGAAAGGCAATATGGAGAAGACTTTCCATTTAAAGAATTAAATTTGACCAAGCATTGGAGTGTCATCAAAAAAACAAAAACAAAACCAAAACAAACCCAAGACAATGAAAACTTAGATTAATGGTGAAGTGTCACTGCATGGTGGTCCCTATGGGAGCAGGAAAAGGGCTTTCACTCCAGAGAGTGAGGAGTCTAATTAAGAAACTGTATACAAGGAACCATAGCCAAAATGTTGCCATTATTGGTAATGATGGCTTATACTGTAATCAAAGTGTGCTTTAATTAAAAGATGTTCCTGAGCGTTTCAGAACAGCAGGCTACTGATAATCCTCTGTCTCATAGACTAATAAGCCATGAAGTAATTTTTTTACATTTTATTCCTATTCAGTGGACCAGATGTGAACTTTTTAAGAGGGCCTTGATGACTACTTCTGTAGAGCTACACACCAGTGTGATGGTTCGTATCTACACTACAGTCAGTGGCATTAACAGCTCTCACCAGGGGAGAAAAGACAGCAACTGAGGCAAACCCAAGCAATTTCTCTGGGTGCTTCTGCTTGTGAAGAACAGCAGAGTACTCCTAAAATGCCTTGGACAAAATGAGGTAGTGGTGAAACATAAACTTTGGTGTTAACAAAATGATCAATGTGTGAGCAGAGCTGTGCTGGAGAAGATTCCTTCCAAACAGTTCTGGGTGCTGAGAGAAGCAACCGTGGCTGGCAGCCCTGTTCGAAGGCTGGAGGAGGATCAGGGAAGCATCCCCAGAGAATAGGATTGGATCCACAGAACAGTAAGGAAAGTAACCAAGATGTAAGGGAAACATCCCTTGGGAAACATCCCTTAAAAACAAAGG
>WAAF01017389.1:47311-64722 GCA_013400475.1 Tricholaema leucomelas | reverse complement strand
GGGTTGATGACTCAACCACCTTCCTGGGTAGACCTTTCCAGTGCCTGATCACTCTTGCTGTGAAAAAAAGTTTTCTAATGTCCAGTCTAAACCTACCCAGTTGCAGCTTGAGGCCATTCCCTTTCGTTCTATCACTAATTACCTGTCAGAAGAGACCTGCAGCAGCCTCTCCACTGTATGTTAAACAAGAAGTTAAATGGTAGGAAATCTGGTTCGTATTTCTAATGAAAATATGCCTTTGTGCTAATCCTATCACATATCATCTTCTCTGTTGTGGTCAATATATTTCACTTCACTGGAAAATGTAGATGCAAGGTTTCCTGTAATCAGTCTGGCAAATGAAGGTCGAGACCAACTCCAAAAACTATAACATGACCCTCAGCAAACTCACTCCTAAACTATTGAGCCAACACACCACTCTTTATGCCATACTTTAACAGCCACATCTTAGTTGTAGGATGTTTTTGAAAACCACTAGACTGGGAACCACTATTTCTCAAAGCAGTATAGGCAACATTTCACACATATGCAAAAGCATGTTTTCAAACTCTCCTCTACCAAATCCTTTGAGCAGTTTTAAAATAGTGGTCATACAGGGGATTTAAGACTAGGTCCAAATGTAAATAATGCACTGATTCTATTTTTAGAAGGAAACAGTCAGGTGGGAAGGTCTAGTTAAAGGGGGGAAAAAACCCAAACCCCAGCAAATACTAAGTGATAAGTCTTTATACAATGCATTTTGTAGGGAGTTCCTCAAGCATAATCATTGACTGGACTGTATCTTGTTTTCTGTTTTTTAAGCTTTGCTTACATTGGTAAAGATGACCTATCACAGACCAATTTTCCACCTTTTCATATCCTTTGTCTTCCCAGTTGCAGATTGCATGCTTTCCTTGTGCAACTTTCTGTTTGCAACAAGAGAAAAGATTTAAAGATCAAAGAATATTGATCTTCATTCCAAAGTCAATGGCACATATCCTAATGAATGCAGCAAGCAATGCAAGCTAATTTACAGTCATGCAGATGAGGCCATGCACGACAACCCTTCTATCAGAGCTGCTGTGCGGAAACAAAAACCTCCAGCAAGATCACCAGAGTACCTGTTGATGAAAAATGGANGAGAGAGCACCGCATCATTAAACCCATTTTGCTTGATCTTAAAATGATAACCACAAGAAATTCTCACTGTTGTGGTGACTCTAAAGTCTTTATTAATCAAATTAAATTTTAGAAGGACTAGTCAGGGAACCCAAAATAGATTTCACTGTACTCCTTGCAGATTTTTCAGCTACACTTTTTGTGTCACAGTGGTTCTTGATCCTGCTGCAGGTTCTCAACTACATGATGCAGATTTATTTTTATTTGTTTCTGCAGGGCATAAATAAATAAGGATAATAATTACATGTTACTTCCATAAAAAGGTGGTAATAGACAGTGATTATTTTTTTTCCCCTACAAAGATAGAGATACTATTAAAGACTATTGCCTCTGGAATTCTGGGTATGGGAAGAGAGGCTGAAGAGGGAAGGAGTGCATGAAGAGGGTTTTGTTGTTGTTCTTTTGGTTCTTCATACTTTCAAAAGATAGAGACTTTGCTCACAAAAAGATTACAGAACTATACCCTGCGGCTTATAAATCTTAAGATGTATTTTGTCTATTCTTCCAAAGAACCAGCTTTTGTCACTCTTACTCCTCCTGAGCAATATTTTATATCAGTATTAGAGCAGTATTTTCTCTGTGTTAATAAATGGCAGAATAGAATAGGATTCCTTTTATTAACTGCCTTTAGAAGTCTGCCTCTCTAAAACATATTTTTAAATGCAGAATTATTCAGCTTTTGACACAATCCTGTCCCCTTCAAAAATAAATCAAAATGGCTGATACATGAAAGTTCAAGGTAGGTGAGATTTCAAAGGCCAATCCCTGAGAAAAATAAAACAGAATATCAAGGAAGCAGTTACCCAGTTCTATTAGTTTTTGGACTGGAAAGAGTAATACAAAGGACTATGTGTGATGTTGAACTCTGGAAAGTTGCTTAAATGCTTTTCAAAGCTACTTTAGATCCAGCTATGAATATGCTATGAATCCATTGTTCAAGAAAGATATTATTTCTGACAAAATAAGTGAAATGTCATGATTGACAGCCCTGATAAAAAATTCTCTATGGCATCTGTGGGACCAGGATTTTTCTATAAGGATCTACCCTACTTCTTGTTTGCAATCAATTCCAGAAACAACAACCCTTATAATCAGTTGCTCTGGCATGAGATGGAGCGGTATTTACTCATGGTGAGGATCTGCAGTAATTGTATTTGGCTGGCTGTGGAGCCACTCACCTACTCTACAAACACTCTTATTTGAGCTAACAAAAGTATCTTTATCTGCCTGTAGTCCACCCAGGTCACTGTATCTCCCTAACAGTGAGAAAACCTGACAAAACAATTTGGATGTAGCACCATGGGTGCGAATTTGTGGTTCAAAATGCATATTCTTTCCTATTAAGTGTGTGAGAGAGACGCCAGCAGAGCTAGTAAACTAGCCAAAGATGATAATTCAGGAAGGATAACATTGATGAGTTAATGAAAAACTTCAGATATAAGCGGTATTTATTCACAGTGTAAAACACAGCTTGCAACATAATGTCAAATTGCTAAGACTATGCTGATACATCACTTACTGCAGCTGCCTATTTATGTGGCCTACGTCACACCTGCAGCACACTTGACCTTACAGAGTGGACATTTTTGGAAGAAATGTGTCCTGTCTGTGAAAAAATACAGTTTGGCTAAGGAGACCTGGACTACAATACTGCCTGGTTAATTAACTACTAATTAACAGTGTAGTTTGTAGCATGTCAACACGTCAGAAGGGAATCTGTCTGTAAGATACTCCTTCTCTTTACACCCACTCCTTGGGGTTGGTTGATAGTCTCATAACCTTCATCTTATTTCTATGTGACTAGACAGCATTCCTGATTAACAGGTTAGCATCTGAGCAAATACCACCATCATCACCCCTCCAGCTGACAGGAATAACATTTGGAAAAACGAATAAGGCTTTTATTTTTCCAGAAAAAAAAAAAAAAAAGAGACTGAGTCAGAATTTTTTACAGTCTTATTTTTGTGACTGATAAATTAATAAGTTTGAATGCTGCTTTGGAGATTTATATTAATTTGGCTACAGAAAGTAGAGTTCTGATTGGCATGAGGACAATCTTTAACTGTATTTCTTCTGTTTGCAGTAAACTTCCAGATTACTTTATCTGCCTTTATTACTTGTTACTCTGCAGAAATATGCATGTATGTACAAACATTAACAGCTTTACAGCAAAGAATCAAGGATTAAAGAGGCTTTATCCTTTTATCCTTTCCATCATTATCAGCCAGCATGGTATGTGCTCCTGTATTACATGAAAATGAACATCCCCTGCCTCATCCCCATTTAGATTACGGTAGTGTGCTCCTCGTTATGTGTGCCTAGAGATATATTAAATAAACATAGTCTTTCTGTTTATTAGTTCTTTATGTATGATTAATACTACATCTGGAAGGGGAAAAAAAAAAGAGGAAAAATAATTTTAAAGAAACCTCTTCCAGAAAGTTTGAGAGACACCACACCACAAAACTACATGCAAAGTATTTGCTGCAAAGCTGAACATCACTGCAGACAAGGAATAGCCTTTACACACCAGCTTAATAAACAGGCAGGTCAACAAAGGTATGAGAACGATGTCCACTCTGTGAAACTCCCTTTGGGTACATAAAGAACAGCATTATCCAGTCTGGAGAGAAGCCACTTCAAGGTAGAGAGTTTAGCTTTTATTAGCTGAGAGCCACTAAATAATTTCAGGTGTATCTATTACTTTTTTTATTCTCAGCTGTGCAGTAAAGGTAAAATGACCTTAGTGCAAGGATTCCAGCTTGCTTTGTGTTTTGTGTTTTTCAGGGGTTTTGTTTGTTTGTTTGAGGTGGGGGTAGGGGGTGTTATGTTTTTTGTTGAAAAGAAAAATATCTGCAGGAGCTAAAAATAACAGAGTCCCAAAACAAAATGGGAAACGTTTGTGTGGCAGTTCCACAGAACAGCTGAACTCCTTCCTGCTGGTGGGAGAAAACAGTTGCACAGTTTCTTCCCAGCCACAGGTCTCCGTTTTAGGTTTTGAATATAGACTTATACAGCAGGAATTTGGCTGCTCAGCTCTGAAAAGTCTCTGACTCAGGAGCACGGACTGAGAAGCACAATGAAACTGCATCACACAGGTTCTCTGTTAGGTCCTAAAGTAGCAGGCTGCTGAATCAAAGGAGCGTTATGCAAAGAGTTCCTCCAGACATTTCCTATCCTTTATGCTCCTAAGGTATCTTATAACTTTCCAAAACAAATTTGATTTATTATTATTAATGATTACTGTTGTTATTATGATTACTAATCAAGCTGCTCAATATTTCCATGTTCTGAAAAATAAAATTACATTCCTGTACACATTGAACCAGACNGAGGAGTAGGGGGGGTGTAGTTGAGAATGTTCTTATTTACACAATCCTGTAGACCAATTGCTTCAGTCTTTCAACATCTATTCTTTTTTTTAAGAAAGTTCTTTTTCATACAGATGGACTCTTACGTAGCTAAAGCACACTCCACAGACTAAATGCTGATACCCAATCAAAAAGCTACACGGGCCGCACTCACAGCTTACACAGGTAGGACAGCTGTAGGAAGAATATAAATCCAATATAAATCCATCAAGACCCTGATGATGAAAACCATTGTGAAAAATGATGTAATACTACTGGTTTTCAGTGAGACAAAAATCTTCTGAACTGAAAAAAAAACCCTCCAGTGTTAGACTTGGCTATGTGGCCTATTACTTATGTGGAGCTTCATTTATGATGTGCATTGTACATGACATAAAGCCTACTTTTAAAATGTGTAATTCTTTAAGGAGCTAAATGTAGAAGTCTTTTGGTTTTAAGAAAGGAATTAAATTCAGGCCAGTTTTTGGAATGCTGTTTCGGACAGGAACGGTCATTTGCTTACAGACAGACAGTGATGCTGCTGCAGCTGCATCTATTCATTATACTGTATTTCACGTTTCCTTCTCTGACAACCTTTTAGTATTGAATCAACAGCACCAGAGAAGGACTTATTTACTACAGGAACGTGTTTCTGAGCGACTCTGGGCTTACAGCTATGCACATGAGAGCAGAACCTGCCCTCATGTGAAACATAGGAGAATCTAACCAAAAGAACTCTTCTGTTCATCCTTCCTCCTATTTTTATTTTGTCTGTTTCTTCACTTATCAAATGGAGCAACGGCTTTCTTCCGTAACATTGGTAGAGAGTTAATTCCCAAGATTCCCACTTTGATACTTCCAAGTTCCTAGGAACTCATATTCCTGCCAAGAGCAAAAACCATTTAGTAGATCTCTGAGAGCTTTTGTAAATAGGATGCCATCCAGCAGATTAATCAGACTTTCAAAGTAAATAGCTGAGGGGTTTGGTAAACAAGAGTTATAATAAAGCAGAGTGTTAAAATACATATATGTATGATATGTATATATATATATATAAATATATATAAATGCTTGCATTGCAGGCAGGAAACAATTGATGCCTGGGACGACTGCATTATTAGTCACAGCACTGTGACCTCCCACCCCAAGTGATAAAGTACACAGGTCAGAATTGACAATACATACTCATGGCTGATCATGGCTGCCAGTTATTGATCTGAGGAGGGGGAGAAAAAAAAAAGAAAACTTTGCAGGAAAAACATTGCCCTGAATTACAAACACGCATTCTCCTGAGATTCAGCAGCGCTCTGGGTTTCTCCCACTGGAGCTGGAAAGCAAGAAGTGAGTTCAGCCAGTATTTAATATCAAGTGAATGTGGTGTTTAATCAATACTATTCTGCTTTTGTTCCACGATGTGGAAAGCAGTGTCTATTCATTCAGTAAAGGTTAATGCCAAGGGTCAAGTGATTTCACACTCTCTGTAGGATCCACAACATTTCAGTAGTTCAGATGCCTTGGACAATGATGACTCAGTTGGACTGATTTATTGCCACTCTAAGGCCCTGCTTAATACTAAAGTGCTATCTTATGATAATACCTCAGAAAATAGCACTGATAAAAGAGGAGGCAATAATTACCTACATTTTGAAGTAATGTCTTCATTTCTAACATCCTATAAAGATGTAAGGTCCATTTAAAATGATCTGCTCCTTGTATTAGCAAGTCAGTTAAATCAGATATTATCAGTGTTCTCTGGTTTATGAAATGCTATCTATGCAAAAGAAAGCTGGTGGATGTATTAAGAAAAATGCAAATTGGAAGCAAATGTAATACAGTACATCATTTAACATACATTTTAAAGAATAACTTATTTCCTTGTGTACTTGCCCAAATAAATAAATACTGCTCTAAGACAGATTAATAAGGCCAGGAAGGGAGAAAATTCTCAGACAATGTGGAATAAAAATGTAACAATCACAGATGCTCTGGGTTCTAATCAGGCTTTAATATGTGAGACCACATAACCAGCAGTATTTACAATTGCTTCTATTTTTATTTTCCTTTACGATTTACAGCTTAGGGGCAGATATACAAAAGGGAGAAGGCTGCATACTCCCCTCCAATGTGATACCTTGGAATTGACATTAGGTGAGGTCATTCTCTAAACCAGAATGCATTTGACTTTGTCAGGGGTTCTAATTTTGAACATGTTAGGATCCCTGATTATTATTCAGCAATGTCTTATTCAAGATGTGTTTTATATAATGAAAGAAGTTCAGATGTCACCAGGAAAATAGTGTGAGAAGAATTAATTGGAAGGCTTATCAGAGAAAAGTAATTTAGAATCCAGCTCTACCTAATATATCATTGAATGATGAATATACCAATCAATTAGTGAAATAAAATAAATTCTGCAAATTTGACTGAAGACATCCTATTATTATAAGTGGGAGGATATTTGGAACAGTTAATTACTCCTTATTTTAGGTTATAAGCATGCAAAAATCCTTTATGTGAATTTTCAACATCCTTCTCTCCCCCCAATTACTGATATTTAGAAATCTCTTCTGACTCGTTTTAAGTGACGATGTCTTGTTTCCTAAGACATTACAGCAGGTATAGAAGAAAGGCATTTTGGTGTGAGTTAAAGGGAAAAATCCTGCATTCTTACATTGTACAACACTGTGTTGTCTTACAAAAAGCAGTAATCAATGCCAAAAAAAAAAAAAAAAAGGACAAAATATTCAGCACTTTATTTATTGATAGTTGGAATAGGTATTAAGAAAGCAATCTCCACTGTAAGGCAAACAATCTACTGTCTTTGATGCAATAAATTGTAAACTGATTTTGTGAAATGTTTAGTGGGTGAATTTGTCTTTCCACTCTTTGACTGCTCTTTGAATGTTGGAAAGGCCAAATGTATTACAAAGAATTATGAATGACGGTGAAAGTATACTGCAAAGACCAGGACCCCAAATGACAAGACTGCTTAATTTTATGGATCCAAAAAGTTTAACATAGTTCGCTATTCCTTGAAATAGATTCATCCTGACAACTGTTGATTCCTTCTTTTCCCAACGAGGCTTTAAATTCACAGTACAAAATAGAAAATCCTAACAACTTCCTAGTTAAAATTCTGTAGCTTAGACATCAGTAACTAACACACCCCAGAGACATCTAAGACTAACAGTGTGGTCAGTAGGACAAGGGAGGTTATTTTTCCCCTCTACTCAGCACTGGTCAGGCCACACCTTGAGTACTGTGTCCAGTTTTGGGCTCCTCAATTCAAGGGGGATGTTGAAATACTGGAATGTGTTCAGAGAAGGGCAATGAATCTGGTGAGAGGCCTGGAACACAGCCCTGTGGGGAGTGGCTGAGGGAGTTGGGGTTGTTAAGCCTGGAGAAGAGGAGGCTCAGGGATGACCTCATTGCTGTCTATAACTACCTGAAGGGAGGCTGTAGCCAAGTGGGGATCAGTCTCTTCTGCCAGGCAACCAGCAGAAGAAGGGACACAGTCTCAAGTTGTGCCAGGGGAGGTATAGGCTGGATGTTAGGAGGAAGTTCATGCCAGAGAGAGTGATTGACATTGGAATGCCTCCCTGCCCAGGGAGGTGACAGAGTAGCTGTCCCTGGAGGTGTTCAGGAAAAGACTGGATGAGGCATTTAGTGCCATGGTTTAGTTGACTGGCTAGGGCTGGGTGCTAGGTTGGACTGGATGATCTTGGAGGTCTCTTCCAACCTGATTGGTTCTATGATTCTATCTCCAAAAACATCTGGAACAAAAGAACACTGAGTTTGCCTACTTAAAATGGATGAAGCTGGAGAAATCTCCTACATTGTGAAGAAAAGGTTGGGGTTTGACTTGAGCAAGATGCTTTAATTTGTTTTAAACCAGAATTCCTTGGACAATCTCAGTTTGTGATAACAAAGATTTTGTTACACTCAATCATTAAGTTCATAACCTTTCCTGCAGACCCAGCCAGCATCCAAAGATAAGAGGAACTTCCAAGAAAAAGACATATTCTCTGACTCCGCTGCACATGAGTACACACCGTGGAGCAGAAACTTTATTAATCCTATTTCTTTGTGCACAAATCACTTTTGGAGATTATTTGCTGGTAGATCTTCACAATGAACAATCAGCAAAAAGGAAACACAGTTATTTTTCCACACTAATTAATTTTCTCATGGCTACATACAAGCCCAAAGCATGTGTAATACCCAGCTTTGTTCCAAAAAGATCAGCTAACGATCACAATAAAGAATTGGAATATTTACAGTACTTAGTATAAAGAGCCAGGAAAGCTGGTGGTCACAACACTGGACCAAAAGCTGTTCCTGGACAGCTTAGCATAAGTATATGATGTAATGACTTAAATATTTCAGCGCTAATGGAAGAGCTGGACTCTATATCATTTATTTCTGTCTAGCACAACGCAATGGAATTCCAGTGCAGAGGGTATTTGGAGATGGAATATTAGAAAAGTGTAAGTTGTAGAGAGAACAGAAATGACTATTCAGATCAACATCGCTGCAATACCTAATAAGACACTAAAAATATTTTTTTTTAAAACAGCCTAAAATTAGGCTTCTGAATCCATACTTAGGCAATTAAATAAAAGGCCTAATTACAAAGACTGCTAAGCAGCCAGGAACTCCTATTATAGTGGGTGTCATCCTATTGCAGTGAGGGCAGTGAACTAGCTGGCTCCTGGAAAATGTGGCTGAGTATCCAGGCTAATTATGCAAAATACTTGCTTTGTGACAGGGTGCAACATCAGGGAGATTTATACAGGCAGTTTTAGCTGCCTTTTATATAGTGAGTGTTACAGACTGAGTTTGGATCTCCATTCATGTATCAGCTCTATATGATACAAATGAACATGTGAATTGATCATGAATAAAGCACTTATCATGACTCTGTTACTTAGTTCTGACTTATATCCTCCTCTATTGCTTTGTTCCTTTTTATCACTTTATGTTTTTATTGTTTATTTTTCAGTTGTGTGTGATTTGGGGCTTGTCAGCCTCGTAGCTGAGTTTTAACTCTGCAACATTATTAGAGTACAAACAAAACTAAAGTATTATGAACAAAGCAACTCCCAAAAAGTGAACAAAACAGAAGTTGTATAAGAGTTTAAGGACTAGAAAACAGGAATATTGATTTCAGATTGCTTGACCATCTTTTGCAGATGGCCTGAGTAATGAAAAAGTTAATTTTGCTTGGTTTTATGAAAAATAGCACATTGTTTGAGATGATTCAGTCTGGGATAAGTTATTTGTAAAACAGTAATTTTTCCAGTAATATTAAATAAGTGTATAATTAAAGAAACACCCATGATAGTCTGAACTCTCCTCCAGCAGCTCTGCAGCTCACTAAGTGAAAAGGACCTTGCCTAAGCTCAGGGCTCTTATGAGAGAGGACTTCCAGCAGGACTGAAGCCCCAGGGAATTTAAACAAAAAATATCCTTGTTAAAATGAGGATATCACCAAACCTTGAGATGCAATCTTTCCTTCTAGAATTGCTTCTGTGCCTTCAGTGAGGTGTGCAATGGATTTCATGCACTCAGGTGCAACCTGTTGAGAATGTACATGTGCATCTCAAATCCCTTAATTTTTTTTATCTGTTGTCTCCAGCTGTTAAAGGTTTGCTTCCACTGACCTAGAAGATTAAACAGCTCCTGCCAGCATGCTGAACAAGGCTGGCATCCTAACTGAACCCACGGAGTGACTTTGGAAAGGCAGGACACTTACTTTATGCTTCCAGCTGCACAAGGGAGGATGAAAGGTGGCTTCTCTTATCACTGTGAGTCGCAAGCGACACCACAGCAAACTGAAATGAATAAAAACAAGCTCTCAGGAATTGCTCAGATGGTATCATGCTACGGTCAGTTCAGCCAGAAGAATTAAAACAAAACAGTTCACCAAGCCCACCAAAAAAAAAAAAAAAAAACCAAAAACCAAAAAAACCCCAACCAAACAAACATTCAGAAGAACTACAAATAATGCATATTGTTTACCTTCTCATTTTCTGTTGTCTCAAGAATTTCTTCAACCACTTGTTTATGCTGGAAGTGAAGGTTAGCACATTTTGAGCATCTAGGAGAAAAATGTTTCTCTTTACTTTCAATTCTACTGGAAAAAAAAAAAAAAAAAGTCTTTCCTCAATACACTCACACCATTTGCAAAGTGACATTATTCTATGCACTGCATTCACTATTCACAACATCTCCAAAACAGGAAATTAAATCCATCACTATCACCCCGTAAGCCAAATCCCTGCTTTTACTCATAATACCATGGCTCTCATGAAAACGCTCAGGACATTCTGAGCATTGCATGCTCTGCACCTCCAGGCTGCTCAGCTCCTGTTCAGCTCTCCGTCATTTCACTTGCTCTCCAACCTCCAGGTTGCTAGGCCTGGTGAAGCATTCCTTGAGGGCATGTCTTTGGTGACTGCCCCCTCTCTGTCCTGCATCATTATACATAGGGCCCACCTGAGAGCTCAGCATCGTGAATCCTCACTCCAGGCATCTTCAACAGCCTTGTAAATTTTCCACACCTGTGAAGCAGACAGGGGAGAATATGTCAAAGGCAGCTGTTTCACGCTGCAGCGTTAGTCTGTTTTTAATCTCTTCACTTCAGTTGCTGAACTGAAATGTTATATAAATATGTCATTCTTTATGACAAAAGCCAAATAAATGCTAATACTATCATTAAAGAGGAACTTGTGTCTGGGGTGTAATGGGGAGATCAAGTGACAGAGGCAGTAACTTCTGCTCAAAGAAAGCAAATGTAAGTGTTTCTCGTAACTGTTCCTCACCTTAAAAGAGTGATGCCACTGCGGCACATCGGCTGGGTTACATGGATCTAGGTGCCACATAGCACAAATACTCAAAACCAGGTTTTTGCCTACTGTCATTAAGCACAGAAACTCTGAACTGTGATCTCGAGACTGAAACAATTTGATGGCTAGCTGTTCTGAGAAAGATCAGGTTACTGCTGGAGATTGGGCTTGACTGACCACATTCTGCAAAGAAGCCTCTGATTGGCCCCAGAGATGACAGATAATGTGCAAGTACATAACCTCTTTGATATAAAGTGCATAGGTTTACAGAAAATACTATTTCTACCAGTAATATACATAGCTTCCCTGAGAACGAGGCCTTGTCACTTCAGTGCTTGAGTGTGATTATCAAGCATCACAAATCAGATAGACGACAAGAGGAACCACAACTCTCCTTGAGTCAGTCAAAGACAGCGTGGTTTGTGTAGCTTGGATAAAGAAGTCTTTAATCTTTACATGCATGTTATTTGTTCTGCCTTTGCACAGTGCCCACCACAGTGAGACCCTCATCCAGTGCCAGAGTGAACAGACAGTACAAAAATACAGAATGTTCTTACTTCCTTTCATAACTGATGACTTATCATCTTCTCAGGCATCTAAATACTGTGCTTACACATAATGCTGACTGAAGATCAAACGAGCGTGTAGACAGCATCCCTCCACAACCTCCCCTCCCTCTCTACACAGCTGTTCACATCATATTTGAGGTCAGTTCAGTCAAAGCTACCTCAGCTTTATTAAACTTTTTGACAATACTGGTAGCTTTTGGATGCCAGTGCAAACAAGCTGCCATCACATCTCCAGGATTAAGGAAGATTTTAAACTTCAGTCAACTTGGCCTTGTTTGTTTGCCTTAGCTAAGATGAGGAGTTGTCAAACTACACAATTTCCATAGCTGTCAAGGATGTTTTTGAACATGCAAATCTGCAGTACATTTTATCACAAACATTGCAAAAAGCTTTAAAGCTGGGACATATGAAATATGTATACTTTCTTTCTGTTGAAAAAAACCTCTGTGTATATACATATATATACACATATATATATATATAAGTGAACTCTCTAGCTCAACACATAGGCCTTCACCCTGTATATAGCAATGTATTGCTGTCTTGTTGGTTTTGTAGCCAAATGGAAACAATAGAACACCAACAGCATTGTCAGCTCCTTCAATTTATCTGCTTTGAGCCTTTTATTATGCACAGGCATGAAGAATGTTATTAGGTTTTCATTCTGCTTGGAAGCCTTGAAATTTTCTGAGGATGTGACCTAATCCCGCATACCAAGCTTAATCTACCCCATCAAACAGGTGTTCAAAAGAGGCTGGTGAACAAAGAAGCACCATTCTGAGAGGAATAATGAGCAGCCTGAAGCTTATAAGGTCCAGTTATAAGTTCTTAGGTAAGTAATGCCCGTCCTCACTTGGTGACTACACTACCAGCCCATAATACAGAAAATGTCTGACTATGCTCTCTGTAGTGTGTTACAAGTGAGTGGAAGATCACAGAATCACACAGTCACCTTGTTTGGAAAAGACCTCTAAGATCACTGAGTCCAACCATCAAGCCAACACCACCGTGGCCTTTAAACCTTAAGCGCCGTGTCTGCACACATTTTTGAACACCTCTAGGGATGGTGACTCCACCACATCCCTGGACAGCCTGTTCTGTGCCTGGCTACTCTTTCAGTAATTTTTCCTAATACCTAATCTATAGCACTCCTGGCAGAGCTTGCGGCTTCTTTCTCATTTTATCACTTCGTACTAGGAAGGAGAGACCAACACTCATGATGTCACTCTTACCACTTGATGCATGAGAAACCTTTGGCTACAATGACTAGGAAATGACAGCAAATTATTTCCAACCACCATTAACACAATTTAAGATCATTTATTTTGTCCAAACAAGTCCACTTAATATTAAAAACTCAAAATACTTTTTAGAAAATGTGTCTGTGCCCCTGATTTAAGTTTTGCATTTTTGCAAACAAAACCATGTAAACCTCAAATCCATTTCATAAATTGTTTTTTTTTTAGGCTCTCAGCACTCTTCTTTCTCTCTCTCTGTCTCTCTCCCACAACACTCTCCTCCCTCTCCATAGACCTCTATCACTGGTGACACATAGAGGAGCAGACGTGGTGGTGATTCATCAGCCTGCGGGTCTGCCTCTGAACTCTGTGTTCTTCCACCGGTGTCTAAAAACACATGTAAGATGGGTCTTGCACACATGACAGAATTCTCTGCTTTTGGAGAGAAAAAGGTTCCTATTTGAGTTTTACCTGCTTGGAAGTTTTCATCGTGGTTACAATTAGAAATGTGTGTTAAATGGGCTAACTTTACTACTGCAGCACAGGAACATTTGAAATGCTAATGAAAGACTCAGACAAAACAGACTGAGGGATCTGTTGGAGAAACTACAGAATCAACCAAGGTGCAGAGGAGAGAGACTGTGAAGAGGGTACAGCATTTTATCTCTGCCGTGGCAAGCACATTGCCTTCATCAGGCAGAAATGCTGGAGAGCGTTCTCTGTTTTTTCAGCTCCTTAGTTAAGGTTCATTTTGAGTGGTTTGTTCCAAATAAGCCAAATCACTGTGTTCTGGCTAGGGAACCCCAAAGCATACATTAAAAAAAAAAAAAAAAGGCAAAACCAAAACCAAACAACAACAAAAAAAAACCCCATTCAAAACCAAAAACATGTTTCCCCACTTTCCACATGGAATAAACATGTTGGAGCAAAACAGACGTGATTTCATATTATATTTGGCACTTAGTTTAATGACTCACTGCCAATATACGCTTCCTCTAGAAACGCATTGCTTATAGTATATATGGAGTGCTAAAACCTTTATATTCTAGAATATTGTAAGACCAAGCTGAAATAAGCTATATCCAGTGCAGAAATATAGTTGTCAAAAAATATGGGTGATTCAAGTACTGCCCTTTTTCTTAAGGACAACACTTCTCTGTGCTCCTGCAGACATCGTGAAGGAGTTGTTGAAATGTATTATTCTGCACATTTAATACCTCATAGGACTCTGAAGAGATAAAGTTATACAATGCCTTAGGCAATTATGAACAAGGATTACAGGGAAAAAGAAGGCTATAATGTAGAATATAAGGAGCATGGTGTAAGTGGCATAGTTAATATTTAGGACAACAAAATAAATACCACAGTGTCTTGGCTACTGCAATTACAGACACTCTTTCTTTTCCATGTGGTTCAGATCCGTTTATCTGAACCAGCAGTGCTCAAATTCATTAATGAAGCCATTATTGATTTGCAGAACATGACTTAAAGTCTCAGCAAACACCGAACAATCTGTGAGGAGCTCTTAAATACTGAACGTATGTAACTAGACATCTCAATTTAACAACCAGACATACATTAAACAGCATTAATAGCTAGGCACTTAATGGATGAGTTCCCACTGTTTGTGTAATGTGGAAATAAAAAAGGCTTATTAAATGACAAGCTTTCCCTGGTTTGTGCTAATTAATTATACACTGCATCTGACTGCTAATTTAGTGGAAAAATGCAGCCCAAAACTATGGTTTCTGCTTGAACTTTGCCTCAGCACCACCTAATTCAGCTCAGAGTGCAGCTGCGACCTGCCTCTGAACGACGACAGTATTAAATTAGAGCACAAGGCCATCAATTTAATAAGTACTGTAGCAGGTAATTTGAATAAGGACAGTATTAGTATTCTACCAGTGCACAACTAAAAGCAGCTGACCTTTCAGACCAGAGAAGATCCTTGAACACATCCAGCTGAATTGGAGAACACAGTAATAATCTGACCATGTTAAGAGTGCCAAGAGAGACTTTTACAGCTCTACACCCATTACTATACATCAGCTACTCTACAGTATATAAGAACACTTTATGTACAGAAAAACAAGGTTATAAATAGAACAAAGGCAATGTGAAAGATATATTTGCAGTGGCACATTTGAAAATTCTCCTCATTACCTTGATTTATGGTATAAAGAATGTAAAATTAATCAATGCACATAAAAATGCACCATGAACACCCACAGAACAACTCAGTGACTTTTCATCACAAATTTAATACCAAGAAGAACACAGGTATGTGTGGTGTAGTAAAAGTATAGCATATAAAATTATCTTGCTATCATATTTGTTTTAAACACAGTAATGTAAGTAGGACACACTACGCAGGCAAGAGAAGGGTAATGCTTTTCTGCTAATTGGCAAGTTTTGTGGAGGTTTACTACATGAAAAGCTCCCTATCAACAGACTGTTGGTGTAGGCACAGGGCTATGCGAAATTGCTTTAAATTCAGCAAAGCCACTTTGAAAGGAACATGTACAGCTTTTGGGCGGGGTGGTTTTTTGGGGTTTTGTGAGTTTTTCTGCTTGTTTGAGTTTTGGGTTTTCCTCTCCTCCCCTTCCCTCCACTCCCCCCCCCTCCTCCCCTCTCCTCTCTCCTCCTCCCCTCTCCTCTCCTCTCCTCTAACCTCCCCTTCCCTTCCTTTCCCTTCCCTTTTCCCTTTCCCTTTCCCTTGTCTGCTTGAAAATAATAAAGACCACACATAGTATCAACAAAACAAAAATCACAGATATATTCATCTAATGGGGGGGGGAGAAAATTTATATGCACAATTAGAGCAATTATTTTCTCTTTGGCTCATTTTTTTTGGGATTGGGGGGGGGGGTATCTGAGTGAGGGAAGGTCTTTAAGGAGTGCATAACTCCAGTCCTCAGGGATTCCTTCCTCATGGATCTCTTCTAGCAGATTTCTTTAAAAGGACTGAAATTTTCTACATGGCTCTGGACTTTGTGTATCAAGTTGTCCCTTTTTCAACTTGCACTAATAAGTCTCAGAATAAAACTGCAGAAAAGCACACTAGTCTACCAAAACTACTCCAAAAGCCAGAATGCATGGTAAAAACCTGTCTGAAACCCTTGTCTTTTATTTCCTTCCTATCATATCTACCTCAGGTCCTACCATATCCACTACTTCAGAAGTAGACACGCATTCACACAGTGACAGTGATCATAAGAAAAAGCTGTTTATTGGTGCATGACTGCAGCATTTAGCAGTACCCAATGCCTCTCAAACCAGCAGATCACTTATTTTCAATGGCCTAAGCCTATTTAACATGAGTTTGCTAACTGTGGTGCTTAAAATACAGCGTAGTTATATGGACATATGAATTGCTAAATAGCTATGAAAGTGTTGATATTTATTTTCAGCAGTGCATGCTGTTTCCTGGAGAGTTGCTTACAAACATTAAGCACAGTCTGTGCTTTTAAACCTCTTGTCACAGCAAGCAGAGATAAGTTAATTTTGGATGTCTACCTTTTATCCTCCTGAATTGGAGCTAATGAGACCCGCCTGGTCTGGTTGCCAGTAAGACTCAGCAGAAAAGCCATGCATATTTATGCAGGCTCCTGGAAACGCACAGTTTGTCACATCTCCTCAGAAGCTGGGCTCAGAAATTCTAGGCAGTTTCCACTTTGTTAACACGGGGCAGGAAAACTGACCAAATTTGGAGGGACAATTGATATTTTGATATTATTGCAATACTGAACACATTTCTTGTGGACATAACCAGCCATACATCATACTGACAGACAATTTACAAAATGGGTATTGTTCAGTTAAAATATGCATAAAGCATTGTGGGCTATATAAAATATTTATGGTCCAGATGCAAATGGCAGGTAGAGGACCCCTCTGGGGCAGAAGGGGTCCAGTCTGGAAGGAACACAAAAGAAGAGCAACATGGAGGATAAAAGAGCTGATATGGAAATGGCGAAGATAAAGCCACATATGGAGGTCACTTGCTGCTCAGAAAACAATGTGATCTTCTGTTGTGAGTTCATAAAATCCCACAGTGATCATGCCATGAAAATGTTGTTATTTTGTACATATTCCAGACTAAAAAAGAACAGTGCCTTGTCTCAGGTTACAAATTCAACAAGTATGAAAGTCAGTTCTCGGGGAAAAAAAATATCAGGAAAAAGGAAAAATAAAAAAAAGGAATAAAAAGAGAGAGAGAAAGAAGAAGAAAAAGAAAGAAAAAGAAAA
>WAAF01017389.1:2092-47181 GCA_013400475.1 Tricholaema leucomelas | reverse complement strand
AAAAAGAAAGAAAGAAAGAAAGAAAGAAAGAAAAAAAGAAAGAAAGAAAGAAAGAAAGAAAGAAAGAAAGAAAGAAAGAAAGAAAGAAAGAAAGAAAGAAAGAAAGAAAGAAAGAAAAAGAAGAAACAGAAGGCTGAATATTAGGATATACAATTTAAACAAAACAAAATATATTGAATTATGACCAGGAGGTAGACAAAAAGAATTATGTAATTCTGAGTTTGTCTGCTTGCCAATCCCAAAGTCTAGTCTAATTCATGCTTTTGACCTTGTAACAGGCTAAATACATTGTGGACATATTAAATCCAAACAATCCTTAGTGGAATGAGCCATGAAAATCAGGTTTAAAAAATATTAGTAAGAGAAAGATGATTAAAAATAAGATATGAAAAAGTATCTAAGTAAAGAGGGTCCTTTTCCTTCTTCATTTATTTCACCCTACTCAGATCCTGTCTGAGGTAAGAACATCCTTTTTCCACTCCATCTATCTCAGCCTACTCAGATCCTGCAACTGTCCAACGTCATAGAATTATAGAATCATAGAATCATGAAATGGTCTAGGTTGGAAGGGACCTCTGAAGGTCATCTAGTTCAATACTCCCTGCAGTCAGCAGGGGCATCCTCCTCTAGATCAGGTAGCCCAGAGCCCTGTCAAGCCTCACTTTGAGTATGTCCAAATGGGGCCTCAAGCACGTCCCTGGGCAAACTGTGCCAGTGCTCCACTACCGTCATGGTAAAACTTGTTCCTAACATCCAACCTATATCTGCTCTTCTCTAGTTTGACATCACTGCCCCTAGTCCTGTCACCACAGGCCTTTGTAAACAGTCTCTTTCAATCCTTCTTGTAGGCTCCCCTCAGGTACTGGAAGGCTGCTATTAGGTCTCCCCAGAGCCTCCTCTTCTCCAGGATGAACAACTCTGGCTCCCTCAGCCTGTCTTTGTAGCAGACGTGTTCTAACCCCCTCGTCATTTTCATGGCCCTTCTTTGGACCTGTAAGTTTTCTCCTAGTTTCCTACTTTAAATTAGTACTGGGAACTGAAAATCACAAAGCATCCAAAGCATCACAAAGCAGACTCGGTGATTTAAACAACAACAACAACAAAAAAAAGTTTCACGAACTTGTTCGAAGTTTTCTCTCTATTCTATTCACTCTTCTTTCTCTTTCTTTCTTTCTGTTTTTTTTTTTTTTTTTTCTTTTCACAGTTTTTAAGAAAGGTATTTTTACATGTTTAAGCCACAGAGGACTGACTGTGATGTTGAAACATGTTACACAAAAGACACATGACAAGATATTTCCATTAAACTTACGTTACATGGAAATGGAGGGTAAACGGGACATGATTCATTCATGAACAGAGCCTTTAGCCTGATTTGTGGCAGTAAGTATGCTGTCATAGGCTTACTTATTGCTAAGAATGTATCAAATTACCTTTCCTGCAATTATTAAAATTCCTTATCCACCTTACAAGTGAACTTGATTTCAAGTGCCAAGAATCTCCCCTGTGAGCTCTCCCATCAAATATTTCATAACTAAAACGTTAAATACATCTGCTAAAAGAGGACAAGTAATACTATAATCCATTTTATTTTAAAAAGGCATGCAATTTCAGAAAGTACTAACACTAATAACATAACCACCTAGTTTAAATGTGATACTGGATAATACCTTACCTGCCAGTCTGCTTATCTAGCACCCGCAGTGGCTGTACATAAAGATGGCAACACTTAACACAGATTGCTTAACTTTAGAACTAAAGTGTTGGAGATCAGTTTTAAAACAGCCCAGCAGAAAATTATAATTACTGCAGTAAATACTAATTTTCTTCAGGGCATCCATGTCATCCTAGGGGAAAAAAAAAACCCTCAGTGTCTTAACTCTGCTTAATTAGGCAACTCATGTTTTCACTACCAAAGTGAGATAAAAGTAGTATAAAAACTTGTTAATTAACTAATTGTATACTGGTGTTTCTGACATGTCTATATTCTGGAGGATGAAATACTGCTACACAACATAGCAGAAGTATAATAATGAATTATTCTTTCTAGGTGAATATACTAATTTTTTTACTACTGCAACTGTAACTCTTATCTAAAAAAAAAAAAAAAAGCTGTAGAAAAAGAAACTGACAATCCAACCTCACTTCCCCTCTAGCAGTACATCTTTTAGAATGACTTCTAATAAATAGATTATTTGCTGTAAGGATAAACAATGTTGAAGCAGGCACCCTGCACTACTGTAAGAGTGCTTCAGCATAAAGCATGCTTTGCATGGATCTCTGAATTCAGCAGAAGTAGAAAATTGTTGTGGTTGTTTTACTGGCCAACTGTCTCTTCTGCTCTCTCTTTCCCACTGATGGGTTCTAGACTGCCTAGATGTGACTGCCTTGAAGTTTTGTGCCCTGACAATATTCAAAGTCCCTTACTGTCAGGCAATTTTATTGTCACAGTGGAGCAATGCATTTGAAGGCTGCAGTTAGGAAAAGTTCCTACTGGTGTGAGGAATAGTCCCATACTAGGACTTATAGATCACAAGCTTGAATGGACCTGTGTTTGACGAAGAGACAAGACACATGATATTTTGTTTAGGGTGGTAGGGTCCGCTTGCTTTAGTTTCTGCATTTAAACAAATAACAGAATCCCATTCCCTCTACAACTTCTGGCAGTCAATACTCTCTCTCCTCCATTTCTGTGACAAGGTAATTTAATGAGGTTTTTTAATGCATTGTGTGATGAAATAAATCCTCTCTGAGTCCAAATTTGATAGTCCAAATAGTACTTGCACAATGGTAAGAGCTCTGTTAGTCTTTAATGACCTTTTCTTCTATGTGCCTATTCCTCTTCACACAATAAATATCTTTAATGCCATCAACCATATAATTCCTTTTGCCCTATCATTTCTGTGACTCATCACATGAGGAGAAAGCTAATCCCTATAAACACCCTTGTTTCATGGTTTTACATCAGTACTTCCCAGGAAAGACCTCTCTGAAAATGCTGCAAAGCATTACAAAAGTCAAATGTAATGTTAAAAGTAAAGAATGGACTTAAAAATCAAACACAAAATTTGTCATGTAATAAAAAAAAAAAAAAGTATTCTACAAAGTCCTGAATAAATTCATATCTTGACTAATACTTCAAATCAAGTCACTCCAATTCAGAAGAGAATCGTAGAATAAGGTAAGGTTTTGGCACATAAATGGATAAAATAATGATACTCTGAAGGAAGCAATTTCCTATGAAGAAAGGGTTAATAGTTAAGGAATCTAAGAACCTAAGCACAGCATTGAGAGCTTACCAGGAGTACTGTGTCCATTTCTGAGCTCCTCAGTTCAAGAAAGAGAGGAGAGAGTCCAGCAAGGGCTAGGAAGATGCTGAGGGTACACCAGCACCACTGAGGAGAAAAGACTGAGAGTCTATGACTGTTGAGCCTGGAGAAGAGCAGACAGGGGGATGAGGGAAGGAATCTTCTCAATGTTCAACAAGAGCTAAAGGGTGGAGGGCAACAGAATGGGGTCAGACCCTTTGCAGTGGTGGCCAGCGGCAGGATAAGTGGCAACAGGCACAAACCAAAATCCATGAGGTTCCACTGAATGGAAGTAGAAATTTCTTTGTTGTGACAGTGTCAGAGCCCTGGAGCAGGCTGTTCACACAGGTTGTAGAGTCTCCTTCTCTGGAGAGATTCCAAACCCACATGGACATTATGATCCTTGTCGAGCTGCTTTGGGTGACCTGCCTTAGCAGAAGGGTTGTTTGAACTATATGCTCTTCAGATGTTCCCACCAATTGCCATCATCCTGGGATTCTGCACAAAAAGGAAAAAGATGGTGCAGCAAGGTTCTCTACAATCATTAAGGATAGAGTGGGATATCTATGAAATAGTGATTTCACCCTGAGAACTCACACGGATTCAAAGAAGCAGGTTCAGCACAAACAAAAGGAGCCAAATATGTCAAGCAAATAAACGGATGGAATATTTTTCTCAGGATGCTGTCAAGAACAAATAGATCCAAAAAGCCTTGAGGAATACAGGTCCAGGTGTAGTCTGCATCATTCCAGATGTCCAGTTCTCAGTGTTACAATTCCTAATATTTCTGTCCACTCAGATGTCCCATCAGTACGATGTCAACAAATTCATTAAGTAATTGCAACTCTTGCCTGTTGTTTATAATCCCTCAGAAACTGTGAGCTAATAGAAGAGAGAAAAGAGAAGAGAAAAGAAAAGAAAAGAAAAGAAAAAAAAAGAAAAGAAAAGAAAAGAAAAGAAAAGAAAAGAAAAGAAAAGAAAAGAAAAGAAAAGAAAAGAAAAGAAAAGAAAAGAAAAGAAAAGAAAAGAAAAGAAAAGAAAAGAAAAGAAAAGAAAAGAAGAAAAGAAAAAGAAAAGAAAAGAAAAGAAGGAGTCAACCTGCAAATGGTCTATGTGCCTAAATTCAGACTCTCAAGTCTGAATTCCTTCTCAGGGAATGTGGAGACTCACTCATTTTTGATCAGGTCCTCTTCCCAAGGCTTCAGTTCTGGGGTTTGGCTAAATGTGCTGATTCTTCCCACATAAGCAAATTCTCCAATATGCTGTCTTATCTATCCATCTTCACAGCTAAACCAACTTAGATCCTGATTACTGAGACATCATCTTCCATGACCCTGTTAAATAAAACCTTGCCCTCCTCATATCCTTCATAATGCCACTGGGAAGATACAACCTATTGCTTTTATATGTGATCTTTGTCTGTTTGTAATACAAACAACTCACAATATTATTACTAATAAAAGTAACAATAATATCATGATAAGTATAATGTTTGAACGTAATTACATACTACATATCATGGCACACAAATCTCACAAGAAGATCTACTCTACTTTCAGTTTTATTATGGTAGACCCTAAAATAACTTGATTAGCGTCTCAAAAGAGGGAAAATTACTGCTTTCTGATCTTTACTGGCCCAGAGACTCTAAAATGGGCAGTGCAAAAATGCCTAGGGATTTTCACTGAATCACAGAATCATAGAATCAGTCAGGGTTGGAAGAGACCACAAGGATCATCTAGTTTCAACCCCCCTGCCATGGGCAGGGACACCCTAGATCAGGCTGGCCAGAGCCTCATCCAGCCTGGCCTTAAACACCTCCAGGGACAGGACCTCAACCACCTCCCTGGGCAACACATTCCAGGCGCTCACCACTCTCATGCTGAACAACTTCCTCCTTATGTTCAGCCTGAACTTACCCATCTCCAGCTTTGCTCCATTCCCCCTAGTCCTGTCGCTCCCTGATATCCTAAAAAATCCCTCCCCAGCTTTTTTGTAGGCCCCCTTCAGATACTGGAAGGCCACAAGAAGGTCACCTGGGAGCCTCCTCTTCTCCAGAATGAATAACCCAAACTCCTTCAGTCTGTCCTCACAGGAGAGGTGCTCCAGCCCTCTGATCATCCCAATGGCCTTTCTCTTGACACACTCCAGCATGTCCACATCCTTCTTGTAATGGGGGCTCCAGAACTGGATGCAGTACTCCTCACCAGAGTGGAGTAGAGGGGGAGAATCACCTCCCTCCACCTGCTGGCCACACTTCTCCTGATGCAGCCCAGCATCTGGTTGGCCCTCTGGGCATTGCCCTGACCCAGATGCACTACCTTGCATAACCTTACTTGGTCTTGTTGAACCTCATGAGGTTGGCTTGTGCCCACCTCTCCAGCCTGTCCAGGTCCCTTCCCTCCAGCATGTCTGTTGCACCACACAGCTTGGTGTTGTCAGCAAACTTGCTGACACTGGCCATGTCACTGACAAACATGTTGAACAAGACTGGTCCCAGGACTGATCTCTGAGGGACTCCGCTAGTCACTGGTCTGCACTTGGACATGGACCCATTGACAGTCACTCTTCAGGTGCTGCCATCAAACCAGTTCTTTATCCATCTAGTGCTCCACCCATCAAACCCATGTTTCACCAGCTTGGAGACCAGGATGTGATGTGGGACAGTGTCAAAGGCCTTGCTCAGGTCCAGGTAAATGACATCAGTTGCTAACTCCTCATCTATTAATGAGGTGTTCAAGACTAGATGAAGCACTTTATGCCATGATCTATTTGACTGGATAGGGCTGGGAGATAGGTTGGACTGCATGATCTTGGAGGCCTCATCCAACCTGGTTGATTCTGTGATTCTATGATTCTAAGCTAGGGGATGAGGTCATAGAAAGCAGCCCTGAGAAAAAGGACCTGGTGCTGCTGGTGGACAACATTCTGGATAGTTGATGCCTGGCTGTATTGTCCCTCCAGGTTGGTTGAAATCCCCCATGAGGACCAGGGCTTGTGACCTGGAAGCCACTTCTATTTGCCTGTGAAGGGCCTCATCTGTTTGGTTCTGCTGATCAGGAGGCCCGTAGCAGACCCCTACAGTAACATCACCCTCCCCTGCCTTCCCTTTAATTTTAACCCATACATTCTCAACCAGCTCATCATCCTTCCCCACATGGAGCTCCACTGGTCACTGATATAGAGGGCAATGCCTCCTCCTCTCCTTCCCTGCCTATCCTTCCTAAACAGCTTGTAGCCATCTATTCTTACATTCCAGTCATGGGAATCATCCCAGCAAGTTTCAGTAATAGCCACTATGTCATGGCATCCCAGCAGCACAGTGGCCCTTAATTCATCCTGTTTTGTTGCCCAAGCTCTGTACATTTGCGTAGAGGCACTTCGACTTTCCTAAGGTTTGTCTTATGCTGTTCTTGTTCTCATATCTGAAACTTCCAGACTGATAAAAAACACACTTTTCTTTGAAAATGAAGCTGCCTGGTACAGTATTTCTAACAGTTTTGATTGCTTTCAAAAACCCCTTTTTAGAATCATAGAATCATAGACTAATTTGGATTGGCAGAGACCTTTAAAGATCAACTGTTCCAACCCTCTTGCCATGGGCAAGAGTACGTTCAATTAGATTAGATTTCTCAAAGACCTATCCAACCTGGTTTGAGTGTTTCCAGTGACAGGGACATCTACAGCTTGTCCTGGCAATCTAGGCCACTGTCCCATTACCCTCATCATAAAATAGTTCTTCCTCACTTGTTGTATAAATCTCTCTTCTAATTTCTAACCATTACTCCTTGTCCTGTCACAAAAGGCCCTGCTAAAAGGTGTTTTCAATTATTTTAAAAACTGAACATCACACAATTACAGAATTACAGAATGTTAAGGGTTGGAAGAGACCTTGAAAGATCGACTAGTACAACCCACATGCCAGAGCAGGACCACCTATACCAGATCACACAGGAACACATCCATATGGGTCTTGAATATCTCCAAAGAAGGAGATTCTGCAACACTCCTAGGTAGCCTGTTCCAGTTTTGCATCACATCCATACAGTAAAAAAAAAAGTTTTCCTTATGTTTCCAAGGAACTTCCTATGCTTCAGCTTCCACTCATTGCCCCTTGTCCTGTCATTGGGCACCACTGAGCAGAGCCTGGCTCCATCCTCTTGGCACTCACCTGTAACACATCTTTAAACACGAAGGAGGTCACCTCTCAGGCTCCTCTTCTCCAAGCTAAAGAGCCCCAGCTCCCTCAGCCTCTCCTCGTAAGGAAGGTGTTCCATTCCCTTAATCATATTTGTGGCTTTGTGCTGGGCTTTTTCAAGTAGTTTCTATTTTCCCACTCACTGGGAACTTTGTCTGATCAGTACAAGTTTTTACATATGATGAAGAGTGAATTAGCAATTACATCAGTCAATTCCTTCAAGATCCTGGGTAGCCTCTTGTTCTATAGACAAATGGATGTTCAGGCTCCTTAAGTGGTCTTGAACCTGGGCCTACTTACAATGGAAGGGTTTTAATTCCCCAAGTCCTTTCCTTAGGGTTCAAGGCTTTGAGAGGTGTGGAAAGAGAGATTACCATTGAACATTGAGGCAAAACATTGCTGAGTGCTCCAGCCTTCTCCATGTCAGTTGTCACTCATCCTACCTTTAATCTGCTCTCCTTAAGATGTGCGTGTTCTCTTCATGGGGGAGCTGGACTACATGATCTGTAAAGACCCCTTCAAAACCAAATACTGAGTTAAGTTTTGGACCTCTTACTCCAAAAAGAACATTGAGTTACTGGAACATATCCAGAGAAGGTATCAAAGCTGGTGAAAGGTCTGCAGAACAGGTCTGGTGAGGAGTGATTGAAGGAATTGGGATTGTTTAGTCTGGAGAAGAGGATGGTGAGGGATGACCTCATTGCTCTCTACAACTCTCTGACAGAAGACTGAAGCCAGGTAGGAGTTGGTCTCTTCTCCCTAGTACCAAGTGACAGAAAAGAGCAAATAACTTGAAATTGTGTCAGGAGAGGTTTAAGTTGGATATTAGTGAAAGTTTATTTACTGAAAGGATGGGCAGTGTGCTAGTTTGAGCCTAGCTAGAGTGTTTGGTGAGAAGAATTAGATCATAGGCTGAGAAATGAAAACAATGGTGAGGTCTACTTCACTCACAGTCTTGCTGAGATGTGTAGAAAGAAAAAAGCAAAACATTAGATAAAGTCACTTCGCTGGGCACTTTGTCCTGGGCTTTGCTCTCAGCTCTTCACCTGCTGGCTGAACTCCATCTTGCTTTCTAACCTCACCCTCCATTTGCTTTNCAGGCTGCCCAGTGAGGCGGTGGAGTCACCATCCCTGCAGGTGTTCAAGAAGCAGTCATGTGGACATGGCACTTCAGGACATGGTTTAATGCCCATCTTGGGTTGAAGATTGAACTTGATGATCCCAGAGGTATTTTCCAAACAGGTTGGAAGAGATGTCCAAGATCATCCAGTCCAACCTAGCACACAGCCCTAGACAGTCAACTAGATCATAGCACTAAGTGCCTCATCCAGGCTTTTCTTGAACACCTCCAGGGATGGTGACTCCACCACCTCTCTGGGCAGCCCATTCCAATGCCAATCACTCTCTCTGGCAAGAACTTCCTCCTAACATCCAGCCTATACTTCCCTCGGCACAACTTAAGGCTGTATCCCCTTGTTCTATTGCTGGTTGCGTGGAAGAAGAGACCAACCCCCACCCGGCTACAGCCTCCCTTCACATAGTTCTAGACAGCAATGAGGTCACCCCTAAGCCTCCTCTTCTAAACAACCCCAGCTCCCTCAGCCTCTCCTCATAGGGTTTGTGTTCCAGGCCTCTCACCATCTTTGTTATCCTTCTCTGGACATGTTCCAGTATCTCAACGTCTCTCTTGAATTGAGAAGCCCAGAACTGGACACAGTACTCAAGGTGTGGTCTGACCAGTGTCAAGTAAAACAATTCTATGATTCTACATGGGGGATAAATTTACTGTAATTGCTACTGAGAAGGTATGGAAAACTGCACATAAACTAACAAGCAGTTGGGAAGACCTTAAACCAAATACACTGAGAAAGGGAAAACCCTAATTTGTATTGAATAAAGTTTCCAAATTTTTGTAACTAGCAAACTGGGTTGCTTAAATTGGCCAGTGCAGATTCTAATAGCTCTGAGCTTACAATCAAATGGGGAGTAAAATTGTGTGTAATGAATTGGTAATATTGTACATTGCAGTAAGTTATTGCAAACAAGAGCTTTAATGTTCAACTGCTTGAACAATTCTGAGCTCATATCAATTTGTGTAATTTAAAAAAAGAAAAAAAAAAACTGAAGTAATAAAGCCTCTTGGACAATCTGGCAATAATAGTTTTGAGGAAACTTAATGTACTGTCATGAGTCAGTGACTATTATGAAAGTAAAATTAGTGCAGATAAATCTGTGAAAAGGCAAGTTGCCTGCTATGTATCAAAAATGCCTTTCACAAAGACATTTGAGGGCTGTTTCTGTTCAGTTCTTTGTAAAGGAAACGAAAAATTATTTGGGGGTTCAAAATGAATAAATATTAAAAAACAAAAAAAAAAAAAAAGAAGACCAATAAGTGGTTTATTATGACTGGAACCAGCTGTGTGGTAACTTTCTCTAGGACCATATTGCTGTTTTCAAGAGATGGCTTGCAGGGCCTGTGATACTGAGAACAATCAGAAAGAAAACAACTCAAGAGAAAAATTATGAAAATACCTTAAGGCAGTGTGACACCAAAACCCAACAAGAACAATAGGAAATGATCCTATCGCCTTTGTGCGTATGTTTATTATCGCCATAAAAACTTAACGCCTCTGAATGAACTCTTTCCATGCTAAATTCGTTCCTTAGACAGAGCCCACATTTCCTGGGACCTATCAGAAGCTTTACTTCATACAATTGTTCACAACAGCTATGATTAAAAAAATAAATCTCAGAAGACATAAAAACAAAAGAATTGCCATAACAGGTCAGACCAAAGGTCTGCTTAATACAGTAACCTGTCCCCAGTACCAGCTGGAGGAGGCAGCACATATAAAGCAGGAGATGCATGGAAAAATCTTGGTGCACCACCTCATCTTCTAGCAGCTAGAAATGCAAAGTCTTTCTGGTTGCGGTTTGCATTCCAATCATATTTAGTAGCCTTAAGTGGATTTGCCATTCACAAGCATAAGCAAATTTAACCGTCTCAATTCCTTTGCTTCTGCAACACCCTACACAACAGTGGGCTTCATGACACATCTAGGAGCTGTATGAGAAAGTACTTCCTTTTTTGTTCATTTTCAGCTCACCACCTGATTATTTCTTGCAATAAAAGAACCAGCAGGAACACAATGAAACTGCAAATAATTGTTTCTTATACACCTACGTGCTGGCTGTGGAGCAGTAAGCACCCCTCAGCTGCTAGTAGGGAAGCAGACTTGCAATAGAGGTTTTGTCTTCTGCTCCTGTTGCCCGGGGACTGTAGGCTTCTAGATTAGTAATAGCACAGCAACAACAAGGGGACTTTAAAAACAGGCACACAAAAGAAAAAGGACTAAGTGCTTTAAAGCTTTCCAGACACACAATGAATTGTTACAGGACTTGAACTCTTCTACTTCCAATGAAAGTGCTCTCCAACTAAAGAGTGACTTCTGTGCTCCTAAGCATGAAAAAGGTTGGTGCATGACACAAGGCTTGTACTGAAGTTTCCCCGCAAACCTCCAGATCCATGCAGCACCTCTGTTATCCAAGACCCTGTGCTTCTACCCAGCGAGGATGGTCATTTGGGTCAGACTGCTTGACTGCTTTCATTTTGTGGACAAATGGCACAAGAGGGAGAGCAAAATTACTTCTAATTGACACTTGTATGTGAAATCTGGTCTCAGAAGTGAAAGGCTAGTGTGGTACTACTGTAATGCATCCTCACTCCAGTTACACATAATTCTGGACCTAGATGGATAATGACAGAACTATGGGAAGAGAAAAGTGGAAAGGTCTTGCCTCTTCTACAGGCATGAAAAAAATAATAATCTTCAGACTAATGGTAAAGTGCAAGAGGGAAAACAAGGAGAAGAAAAGAGCAGTTCTTTTGCCCAGCAGTTATAGGATGACACATGCTATTCCAGGTCCAAACTACTTCATCAGTGGACAATTATATGCTGTAAAAAAAATCCTGTCAAAAGGACAAAAGAGGAAAAAAATATCACCCAGCGCAATCCCAGGCACAGATACAGGCTGGGTGGTGAATGGCTGGAGAGCAGCCCTGAGGAGAAGGACCTGGGGGTCTGGGTCGACGAGAAGCTCAACATGAGCCGGCAGTGTGCACATGCAGCCCAGACAGCCAACCGAGTGCTGGGCTGCATCAAGAGAAGTGTGGCCAGCAGGGCAAGGGAGGCGATTCTCCCCCTTTACTCTGCTCTTGTCAGACCCCACCTGGAGTACTGTGTGCAGTTCTGGGGCCCCCAACACAAGAAGGACATGGAACTGCTGGAGCGGGTCCAGAGGAGAGCCACGAAGATGATCAGAGGGCTGCAGCACCTCTGCTATGAAGACAGGCTGAGAGAGTTGGGGCTCTTCAGCCTGGAGAAGAGAAGGCTTCGAGGAGACCTTAGAGCGGCCTTCCAGTATCTGAAGGGAGCCTACAGGAAGGCTGGGGAGGGACTATTTACACGCTCTAGTAATGTTAGGATGAGGGGGAATGGGTTAAGCTGGAAAAGGGGAGATTCAGACTGGATATTAGGAGGAAGTTCTTTACAGTGAGGGTGGTGAGACACTGGCACAGGTTGCCCAGGGAGGTTGTGGATGCTTCCTCCCTGGAGGCGTTTAAGGCCAGGCTGGATGAGGCCTTGAGCAACCTGCTCTAGTGGGAGGTGTCCCTGCCTATGGCAGGGGGTTGGAGCTGGATGATCCTTGAGGTCCCTTCCAACCTAAACCATTCTATGATTCTATAGACACCATAAAAATAAAATATGCTTCATTATGTGGAAAACAAAACCCAAACTGTGTTGAAACTGATGCTGTCAGTCACAGTGGTTATTGTTTCTACATCAGACATTTCTTAACCAGAGAAACTAATCTGCAGATAAAGTTAGGTTGTCAAGTGGCATTCTTCATAATGTTATTATACAGTGTAACAGAAAAATGGTGTACAGAAGATAAAGGAGAACAACAGGATCTCACCACCCCCTCCCCCCAGAAAAATATTAAAGTCTCAGAAAGCAATGGTTACACTGAAAATAATTTTCACTGCTCAGAGTAAGCATTCTGGAAACAGAGCCTGCAAATTAGGAGGGAAATAAAGTGAATAAATTAATTTCAAAAAAAGAAAAGTGTAGAATTTTCTTTACTACCCTCACAACAGCACTACATGGTGTCTAAACGTGTTTGCCAAATGCAAAATAGTGTGCATGGGTTCTGCTCAATTTATTGTGCATGGGTTCTGCTCAATTTGTTGCCCATGACCAGGCAAAACTTTGACAAAGGATGGCATGCACTCTAGCAACAGAGCCAAAACATTTTCAGGAGAAGAGAGACTGCTAGGGTTTGGAAGAAAATCCATGCGCTGGCAAAGGGTACACTGTACTTTTTTGGCCCCCTGGAAAAATGTAATTGTCAGGTGTTTGAACACAAACAGGTCCAAGCTTCACAGCTCTGTGGCATGAAAATTTCTGAAGGTAAAGCACAGTTAGATCCAAACATTGCCTACCAACAGCTATCAACAGGAGTGAAATTACTGTTCCTTCTGAAAGGTAGCTGTGAAAGGGAACTTTTCACAAAGGGACTTCAGCATGGGAATGGAGAACATTAGAACAAGAGGCTGTGCCATTCTGCAGCTGCTGTACAACACCTGGTCTGCAACAGCAGTTCCTGCCTTATCTTCCATTTGTTTCAGAGCAGCTGAGTCATTTATCAATTTTACAAACATAGCCTGGCACAAAAATGGTCAGGAATGGGTCCATTCAGCCCAGGGTCCTGTCTCTTACAGTGACCAGATGCTTAGGGAAAGAGGATGAAGGCACAGGATGGCAATGCACTCTGTGCTACTGCCAGAGAGCCTTCCAGCTGGTGGCAGCTGGATGCTGCTACACGTCCTCAGGTGGCATTTACATACTCATCTTCACGTGGATACATTCAAGGATGCATCTAATGCGTTTCAGAAAGCATTTGTAACTTTCTTCCCAATTGCATTAGAAAATGAGCTCTACAACTTGAGCATTCTTGTGTGTGTGTGTCTGTACTAAGCCTGCATCTTATTAATATCAAAAAGAATAGCCATCTGCTCTTCACCTCAGCTGCTCTGGGATCAACCTCCACAGGCCACAAAACCTCACACAGCCAGCTGCATTCAATGTGCACTCTGCTAAGTGCTGAAGTTCTGCACATTCCTTCATAATTCATCTGCCAGAGGGGATATATCTTAAAAGGTCTTTTCTAATCTTAGTGGTTCTATGATTCTATACACTGGTCAGGGTAAAGTGAAAGTAGAGACCCAGCTCTGTAAAGCATATGCTGTATTTAATATGCTGTTGAGTATGCTGATGGTAGGGCACTCCACAGGCTCACAGGATCACAGGATATTAGAGGTTGGAAGGGACCCAAGGAGATCATTGAGTCCAATCCCCCTGCCAGAGCAGGACAATACTATCTAACTCAGATCACAGAGGAACACATCCAGACAGGCCTTGAAAGTCTCCAGAAAAGGAGACTCCACAACCTCTCTAGGGAGCCTGTTCCAGTGCTCTGTGACCCTTATAGTAAAGAAGTTCCTCCTTGTGTTGAGGCAGAACCTCTTGTGCTGCAACCTACATGCACTTGGGTAATTCCCTGTTTTTTCACATCCATCATCCTAGGTTTGTACCAGCCTGAGCAACAGGAAAATGCTAGCACATTGTTAGAGGTTTTCTGGTTGTTTTTGTAGGTGTTTTGCTCAGCAGATCTACAGTGGTGAGACACTGGAATGGGTTGTCCAGGGAGCTTGTGGGTGCTTTCTCCCTGGAGGTGTTTAAGGCCAGGTTGGATGAGGCCTTGAGAAACCTGCTCCTGGAGGAGGTTGTCCCTGCCTACGGGAGGGGGGTTGGAGCTGGATGATCCTTGAGGTCCCTTCCAACCTAGACCATTCTATGATTCTACATATTAGGTCCCTGACATAGATGAAAAGCTGAATTTCCACTCCAGGTGTACAGTATGCATTGATGTATGCATTTCTTGAAATAGTTACAATGATGTAAGTTTTATCACTTCATAAACATCTCTTGCGTCTGTCAGCTCAGATCAGTAGTGGAAATCAAGACAGTCCAGTCTGATGAGTGTGAGCCACTCCTCACAGTTTTGTATCACCAACAACTTAGCTGAGGGTCCACTCTGTTCTTTCAGACACGTCATCGATGAAGATATTGAGGTTGATTCTCTAACTTCTTTCTATCTCACTCTTGTGGCAACAAAAATGATGTTTCCCTACATATCTGGTTTAAATAAGTCACAATACCTATCTGGTTTAAACAAGTCATATTAACATCCAATCTTAGTATTCAGACTGCATGCATAAGTACTTAATAAAAATTACAAAATCATTTTAATAAACAATTACTCAAATTCTTTGCAGCATAGACATTTTATTAGAGATTCTTGGCCTGGCAGACTTAATATTAACTCAATGTTTATAACATTAAGTAAATGTTGTAAAGGGGTTTAATTTAAATTTTGGGGAGATTCGAGGCCGATTTGATTGTTATTAAATAATTTATTAATATATACAAAAAATTTCCCCAAACTTATATACAATAAACTCACACAAATCCTTTGTACACGGTTAGTGAAATCACTCTACAGAATGTCTATTTACAGTTGAATTAAACAATTTAGTATAGGTTTTAGAGAAGCTCCAATTGCTCAACTCAGAGAGTCTTGTGGCAGAAAGTGCCACTGGTGGAGTCAGTAAAGGTCCTTTGCAACTTGAATAAGAGAGTTTAAGTACTCACAAATCAGAATTTTGGTATCTGTGGGCCCCAAAATGAGGTGAAGGCAGGCACGGAGTTGATCCCCGTGGGGACAACAGTTCTTCGGGTTCTGGGGCGCGCTGTCTGAGAAGATCAGGCTGAATCGCTGCAGGTCGTGGAGACAAAAGCAGTAGCCTCAGGCAGAGGTCAGACGGGTGGAGAATAGAAAAGGTGGCGAAAGCCGAAAACAGGAGGCAACAGGCAAAAGCCAAAGGCAAAAGGAAGGTCCCGAAGGCAAAGGAGGGGGTGTCCCAAAGGCAAAGGAGGGTGCCTTGTTTACTTAGATTGCCCCATTTATAAGCAATGTATGGAGATGGATGGCTTTGTCGGCCATAGCACTGTCCAATAGGCTTCTGTCGTCAGGGCCATGGCATATTTGGGAAGGTCCACAGGTCCTGTACCCCCAAATATGGGAAGATCACGAGCAAGCCAGATGCCCAACGCGTGAGCTTATGCAACATGAATATCCGTGGGTCTGAGCAGACCAGACAGAGTGGCACCAGGCCCGCTGTCCCCCCAGTGTGCCTTCATCGTGTTTACCTCTGTCTGGGGTAGGCGAGCATGTCCAGATAGGGCAAAAACAAAGTGAGGAATAGAAAGAAGCCTATTTTTGGGCCTACAGCCCCTCCATGACAGTAAACATCTTAAATATATTTTATTCAATTTCTGTAAGTTATTTCTGGCTGTGGTCTCAAGCGTGGGCCAGTTCACACACATTCTTAGGTTTGTATATGTCATTTCTAGGGAAAGGGTTAATTGCTGTTCAGTGTTAATTGGCGTGGATTGTGCTTAATATCATCTTCAATGCAAGAAATAGTTTGGGAGGGTCTACTGGGGAGGAGAATGTCTGTTTTGGAATCAAATATATGAAGCTACTGAGAAAACAAAAACTCAAAAACACGAGGCAACTTCCAACAGCATATTCCCAGGATCAGCCAGCTTCCCTCACAATATAACCAGTCCAAAGTTATCCTAGAAACATCTATATTCATATGGAAAATTTCAAAGATGTTGACATATTTATTGTCAGAGAAATTAGTATAGGCCCATAGCGCAGTAATCCTAGAGACTGTATTTTTAAACCAGTTCAGTTGGCTTCTGCATTAAAAAATAAAGAATAAATGCCAGGAAAAAAAAAAATCAGCATGTTTGTATACAGAAATTAGACTTGCATATAAAATAATCAGACACTTAGCTAGTCCTATGCCTGTTGGCATTCATTTATTTGAATACATGCATTTAGTTATTTGGTGCATATAAATGTTCATGATCTACCTCTTTAGTGATACTGAAGAGTCGTGCTACTAACTCCCCATAATCATTGGTGAAAGCAGACATCTGCTTTATCTTATTGTTTCATGAATTATCTTTCCCTGCTAATGTAAAATTATTTATTTCACAGATAATGACAACTGAATTATCAAGGGACTATATTAATTTTTCATTTGTTTTGAAATACCTCAGCTGCACAGGTAAGAATCCAGATGCCACAATACTTCTCAGAGTATTAGGACCTCTTTCCTCAACCCTTTATAAAGTATTTTTTTATGTTATATATGTATTTTTCCTTTGTGAAAACACCAAACCATGAAATCTTTGCAATAAAGATTCTCCACAGGTTGACTTTTGCACAGATCAACAGCAACTGAAGAGAATGTAGAGAAAATGGAACCATAAAAAAAGAGAGAGACAACATTTGGCCATATTAGGAGACTTGAGATGATAAATAGACACTCATTGCATTGTGTTATCAATAAACAGGCAACCAGCTATTTCTGGCAAGCGATGCTAAGTAGATAAGCTTCAGAGTATTGACCAAAAAAAAACAGAGATGCATTTTAAAATTAGACTTTGCAGCCAATGCACAAGGAGAAACACAGAACCACAGAACATTCTCATAACACAACGTATTAAGAACCAGAACCTACCTAAGAATATAACAGACTAATCTCATAGCAAATGGTTGCATATTATCTAGAGTCCTTTGAACCCAATTAGTTTATCTGTATCTGAGAAAGTAAATTTATCTGGGCAAAATGGCTTTTAGCAGTCAAGAAGATACTCTAGGTTCAGGAAATAGGTGCTGCAATGTAAATCTGAGAGCATCTGAAGGAATTTCAGAGGAGAGCCACAGCAATGATCAGAGGGCTGGAACACCTCTTCTACAAGGACAGGTTAAGCCAGTTGGTGGTGTTTAACCTGAAGGAGAGAAGGCTCCAACAAGACCAGTGACTGAAGGAAGGCTCCAAGAAGACCAGAAACTGAAGGAAGCCCCCAGGAAAGCAGAAGAGGGACTGTTTATGAGGGGCTGTAGTGACAGGGCAAGAGGCAGCTAGAGCAGAGTAGATTTAGATCAGATATTAGAAGGAAGTTCTTCGTGAGGATGGTGAGACACTAGAACAGGCTGCACAAAGAAGCTGGAAGTGTTTTAAGAGCAGGATGGATAAGGCTTTGAGCAACCTGGCCTAGTGGGAGATGTCCCTGCCTATGACAGGGGTGTTGTAACTAGATGATCTTTAAGATCCCTTCCAACTCAAGCCATTCTATGATTCTGTGATGATCTCTGTAGGTCACAGAGGAGCAGATTCATGTCATTAGCAGATTATCCCATGGCCTTTTCAGCCACCATTTTCCTTTCTACCTGGTTCTACCTGCCTGTGCACAGGCCAAATGTATCTTATGAGTCACAAAGTGCACATATTTTTAGGCACGTACCTTGGGGTACAAAGGAGAGATAAGGGAATAGCAATAACAGTTAAACCTGCAGCAACAAGTATGTGTTAGTCTGACATTAATGGGTACAGTATGGATTTTGTGTCATTTTGCCAGAATGAAGCAGGAGTGTCAAGGCAAATTCAATTTGCCACAATATTCTTGCAAGAATATCTGCATAACAAAAAGGTCAAGTGGCCCAAAAGAGTATCTTTTAACATATTAGAGCTGAAGAGCTGTGTGAGGTCTACCTAGTGAAAAACACTATTTCCTGACCGGCTTACCCTTTAAAGAACATGGACTATATTCTGCTGATTTTTTTTTCCCTTTCTTTTTTTTTTTTTTTTTTTCCTATTAGGAAATTAGATGTGAAAATGGGTCTAGAAGAGATGATTTGTGACAGCCATGGCAGATTGTTCATCTGACAAGTATAAGCTCTGAGAATAAAAGAGCTTTTGATAATTTTATTCCAAGTGACATTCGATGGGATTTAGACTTCTACATTGCTCAGACACTTTTAATTTTTTCCCCATAGAAGGATTTTTTTTTTAATCCATTCAGCAGATGAGAAAATTGCAATCTTAGCTCCAAGCTGCAGCAGCCTTCTCAGAGAGGCAGTTTAAAGATGTTAAGAGTGGTTTACACTAGAAATGACACAGCAAAAAAGCCTACCAAGCCAAGGCAATGCCTTCCCCACTTCTGCCACTCAGACAAAGACTCTCCCCTAAATGGTGAGATACTTGAGGACTTGAGTTCTGGTAGCTGATGGTCTTTCTCCCAATTACTGTTGAAGAAGTGTGGGTCAGTGCAGTACTGTTTTCTGTTAGACTTTAAGGTGGGGATAAAAAAACAGGTGGAGAAAGGAAATCAGAAAAAAAAATCACAATGACTTTGAAAACGACAGAAAGAATTTTGCTAAATGTGCTGACATTTCTGGATCATATCTCATCTGGTACTTTGTTTTAAAAATACCTAAATAAATGTCAACCCACTGTGACCTTCCTTCCATTGTTAAAGACATGTCAAAACCCCAAGATCTTTATTTCCTGGTAGTATCCTCCAGAATAGAAGTCCTGTAGAGAAAAGTCAAGAGGTGCTACCACAAGTAGATAAGATGCATAAAAAGGCAAAACCATCTACTTTACCCACAAAAAAATCTTAATCTCCTCAGCTCCCTTTGGGCCTGTTTTTTGTTGCTCATTGACTTACAGAGTTACTGACACAAACGCAGAATGTAAGGTTAGGGAAAAGACAAATTAAGTCTCTTTAACTACAGAAGAAAGTCTGTGCAGGTGAAAAACTGGCTGATATTTTCAAACTAAGGGATTTAGCCACACAGTTCCCATTGAAATTAATTAGAAGTGAGCAGATTATTCTCTCAGCTTGCCTTAAGATGCCTCAAGCACAGAGTATAAATGAGAAAAGGAATGGGAGGAGGGGAAGAAAGTGAAAACTCCATAAACCTTTTAAACAAAAATAGTCTAAGCAGAATGTGTATTTCAGTTGTAACATCCAAAAGATTTGGATATTTTGTATAATACATTGCATACCAATACACAAAGCTTATTAAGAGTACTCAAGCCTCTTGGGTTACTTTATAAGTATGTATTGCTTCATAAACCTATCCTTTAGAGTATGGATATATGCAAGGATAGAGAGGAAAAAAAATATCAGCAAAAAACTTGTAAATTGGAATTTAAGGCTCTAATCTCCCTTAAGTTTTCTCTCAGAAGCTGGAATAAAGCCAAATATTATATGTCAGCTTTACTGCTTGCAGGATAAGTTAACTACAGAGATATAATGGCACTGCTTATGCCTTTGAATGTTTGAGGTTCCTTTTCTTTGGAAATTCAACACCATTCCACCTTTTTTAATGCATTCCCAATGGCTACCTGTGAAGAAGAGGTTCCCAAAAACCGCCCAAATCTTTACTCATTCAACAGTCCAGCCAAAAGGTTCCCTTTTGGTAGTTGTCCATTTGGACATAATTGGAAATCTTTATAGTTAAACTACAAATCAAAGCAGATGAAGTTATATCTCTCCACCTTTATCAAGAATATTTTAGTTTAGTGTCATGGTCTCTGAACTGACCATCTTTGGAAGGACCACCATGGGATTCTGTTGAAAGCAAGGACCCCTTTACAACAGCCACCTCAGATAATCAGCAAACTAAGTTTCACAAAAGATTCAACTGAAACATCGCGGGTGTTGCACACATTTTCTCTGTTAGTTGGAAAGTCCATCCACATGCCTTTAAAGTCCTGAGCCTTTTGATTATCATAGTTTACTTTGAAATGCATAATTTTGAATAGTCAATCAGGGGCTGGGTAAAACCTTTTATTTGAGTTCGTGAAGGAAAGGATCAACAATCTGTAGTTCTAGTACACTTTTTTACTGAATGCGTCTTTTTCAATCAGTTATGCACTGTATGAAAAATGTGACTGTTTGTTTCTCTTAAAATGAATAAATGCACCGATATAAAACAGGGAAACATTACCAAATAATACAGAGCACGTGAAAAACAGGAATTGCTCTGAAGTAAGGATATAACAAAGTATGCATTTAAGACAGAATAATGTAATAAATTCTTTTTTCTTAAAAGGAGAATCACTCTCCCAAAGTCATGGATGGAGGCCTCAAATTTCCCCTCCGAACCATTTATCTCTGAACCTCTCCAAACCTCTCTGAACCTCTCCTCTCTGTACTTCTCTCCTTGCCAAACCCCCCCTAACCTCTCCTGTCCAAACCTCTCCTAATCTCTCCTCTCTGAACCTCTCTGAATCTCTCCTCTCTGAACCTCTCCTCTCCAAACATCTCCTCTCTGAACCTCTTCTCCTCAAACCTCTCCTCTACTAATTGATCTTCTCATCTCCAAACCTTTCTTCTCCAAACCTGTCCTCTCCTCTCTGAACCTCTCCTCTTTAAACCTCTCCAAACCTCTCCTCTCCAAACCTGTCCTCTCTGAACCTCTCTGAACCTCTCTCTCCTCTCTTCCAATTGATTTCTTTCTCCAGCCTTCAAGTTAAAAAAATATTCTTTATCACCTTTGGTCCATGGCTCTACACCACCACAAGTCAGACTTAAAATCTTGGTCAGTTCAGACATATTTTGTGCACCACTAGGGCTGCTTTTGTTAATCAATTGCACAATAATGTCCAAGAAAAATGAATGGAAATACAAAGAAACACCTTCCAATTTGTTGTCATTGTGCTTACAATGAGGTCCTTTTTAAGATTTAATATCAGGGGTAAACTGATGAAAAAGCATTTTCACCTAGCAGCATTTCAGTGGATTTCTACTAAACCCAAAAATTGTTTCAAATTTGTTAGATTTTTTGTTTAAAAATCTGTATTTTGACAAAAATCTGTTAAGGTCAAACTACTACAGATACGTTTCCCTAAAGTCTTAAAATCAATGACCACTGTGACAACACACAGACATTTAAAGATAACTTTATAGGTAAGGAAAGCAGGCTCAAACAGATGAGATTTTACAGCACATTCAGAATTAGGAGCTGAAATAAAGCTTTATATGATTCATGATTCTTTTGGAAGTATCTTTATAAAAGAAAAGCAAAGAAAAAGAAAACAAAAAGTAATATACATGTGGTTATGTACATGCTGGGCTAAGTGCATTAAAAAACAAATAAAGGATACCATCAGTGCCAGGAAGACTTAATGATCTAATTTTATTTGTCACTCAGAAGAAAACAAGCTAGAACAGGGCATGTAGAAAAGACCTTAAAATTGTAAGCTCACACAGTTTATTAGAATTATTTTGGCTTACAGAACTAGAGAATATACTGTAGGGATAAAAAACTCAAACAAACCCAACTCAAAAAACCCAAACCAAACCAAAATCCAACCCCAAAGGATCCAAATGGTCCTGAAATGTGTTCAGGTACTGACAGGACTAGGGTGAATGGAGTGAAGCTGGAGATGGGTAGGGTCAGGCTGGACGTGAAGAGGAAGTTCTTCACCAAGACAGTGATGAGACCCTAGAATGGGTTGCCCAGGGAAGTGGTTGAGGCCCCATCCCTGGAGGTGTTTAAGGCCAGGCTGGATGATGTTCTGGGCAGCCTGATCAAGGGTAGAGTGTCCCTGCCCATGGCAGTGGTGTTGAAACTAGATGATCCTTGTGGTCCCTTCCAACCCTGACTGATTCTATGATTCTATGATTCTAAATGATCTGCAAAAACTAAGGCTAGAAATAAAGGTTAGGCAGTGACAACTGATAAATAGGCCCAAACACAACTGTGGAAGAGAGTTAAGGGGGAAAAAAAACCCCACAGTGCAAAGCCAGAAAAACAACTGGAGGATGACATGATATGGGCAGGTCAGTAGAAGGATAGACTTCTGATGAAGTGGAAGAAAGCAGCATCGACACCAGAGATGAGAGGGATGAAGTATCCTGCAGAGAAAATAACTGAACCCAAATAATGTTTTGATATCAATGTCGATGATAGGTAGATTTACAAATGGGCTCACCAGGGGGAAACCAGAAAAAATTCAACTCTTTCAAGACTGCAAAAACAACCACAGGAAACAAATGCTACCTGCAGGTAATTTTATGTAGGCAGATATTCTGTTTTAGCACACTAAATTTGATCTTGAGGCTGTTTATGAATATACCATAAAATGATGATAGAACCAGATAAATAGGACTCGGCAGAAGGAAACAAGCCTGAGGAACAGAAACAGTTTTGGAAGTCCTGGAGGACAGCAGTATCCAGAAAGCTGACACCATCTTACTGAGATGCAGTACAGAAGAAGAATGAAAACAAGAAATAGCAGGATTCTCTGGGTAGCTGTTACACAGAGAGGCTGTATGAATTTGTGTTTTCTGGGATGCTTAAGACATCACGAACATGCAGAGCAGCCTGATTCAGTCTCCACACTTAATGAGCCTGTTTTTTTGACCTCTGTAAGACCTTTTTAAGTATTCTTTTTTTCCTTGAAATAGAAGTCAGGATGTTTAGCTTTAGCAAGTTTAGCAGAAAAGATCTGTATCATTTCCTGGTTCAGATTAATCCATAACTTGTTGATTCCAATTCTTTAGGCTTTCCCTTTGCCTTTGACACCCTGTTTTTAAAAATTAAAACCCCTCTTTAATAAGATTGTTGGTGAAATCAAAACTCACTCAATTGTCAAATACCTTGAATTACTGGCATTTAAAGTACTTCAAAAGTGCTTAGTTGTGCTAGAAGTACTTTTACTTGATGACATAAGGATAAGAGCTAGCCTGGGGGTGGTAAGCATAGATGGGAAAAATATAAAAGGAAAAAAAAAAAAAAAAACCAAATCAGGAATTCACAATTTTCAGCAAGTATTTTGCAATTTACAGTGGCATATGCATTTTCTCAACATCCTGAGTATTTAAATCTCTCACTTGCCCTATAATCTCACCATTGCTCAAGCTCAGTGTAGCTTTTCTTAGTCTTTTGCTTCTCACTTGCATGTCAATTGATAGTCACCACTTCACAGGCTCTAGAAGACTTTCAGACCCCTCTCCAATCTCACTTAAAGTATGGCTTCCTGGGAAGAAGCAGAGATTAGCCTGCAAACAGCACAAACAACAGAAGTGTCCGGGGCCGGGGGGGGAAAGAGGAACGTGAAAGTAGGAACACAGTAGAAGCAGCGGTACACAGCTGGCTGAGCAGTGGTTCTGGGTGCAGTTCTGGGCTCCCCTGTACAAGACATGGACAGACTGGGCAAAGTTTAGTAGTGGTCACTGAGATGAGTAAAGGACTTGAGCTAAAGGGCAGGGATGCCACCCAGAGGGACCTGGAAAGGCTGGAAATGTCAGCCCTGTCAAACCTCATGATATTCAACAAGGCCAAGTGTAAGGTCCTGCACCTGGGTCAACACAATCCCAAGTACAAATACAGGCTGGGTGGCGAATGGCCAAAGAGCAGCCCTGAAGGAAAGGACCTGGGGGTCTGAGTTGATGAAAAGCTCAACATGAGCCGGCAGTGTGCACATGCAGCCCAGACAGCCAACCGTGTGCTGGGCTGCATCAAGAGCAGTGTGGCCAGGAGGGCGAGGCAGGGGATTCTCCCCTTTGCTCTGGTGAGGCCCCACCTGGAGTACTGCGTGCAGTTCCGGAGCCTCCAGCACAAGAAGGAGAGGGAAATGCTGGAGCGAGTCCAGAGGAGGACCACAAAGATGATCAGAGGGCTGGAGCACCTCTGCTATGAGGACAAGCTACAAGAGTTGTGGCTCTTCAGCCTGGAGAAGACTTCAAGGAGACCTTATAGTGGCTGTCCAATATCTGAAGGGGGCATACAGAAGGGCTGGGGAGAGACTAATGAGTTTAAACTGGAAGAGGGGAGATTTAGACTAAATGTTACAGAGAAGTTCTTTACAGTGAGGGTGGTGGGTGAAACACTGGAACAGTTTGCCCAGGGAGGCTGTGGATGCTTCCTCCCTGGAGGTGTTCAAGGCCAGGCTGTATGAGGCCTTGAGCGACCAGTTCTAGTGGGAGGTGTCCCTGTCTATGGCAAGGGGTTGGAACTCAATGATCTAAATCATTCTATGATTCTGTCTCTCCTGTGAGAGAAGACTGAGAGAGCTGGAGCTAAAGTACTCCTCATAAGGCTCAGGGGGATTTTTCCACACATACAAACACTTGAAGGATGATATAAAAAAATCTGAGACAGGTTTTTGCTCAGTGGTGGTCAGTGAAAGGACCAGAGTCAATGGGCACAAACTGGGGCACAAGAGACTCCATATGAACCAGGAAATACTTTTATCATTGTGAGGGTGACCCAACATTTGAACGGGCTGCTCAGAGAGCCTATGCAGTCTCCATCCTTGGGGCTATTCAAAAGACACTTGGATGTGGTCCTGTACAACTCCTCTCTTATTCTGTGGCTAAGGCTCAGAGAAGGAAGATTGTCTTGGTTCTAATTTAAATTCCCAGACTCAAATATATTTGATAGAACCAATAACAATTTATAGAGTGCCCTTCCCTCTTTCCCCTTCTTTCCCAAAGGAAAGGAATTAGATGTAGAGAGAGGAAAGGTAAACACACCCAAATAAATAATCTCACTCTGATTTGGGAGTTAAAAGAAGAAAAGTTTAACAATTAATTAAAATGAGGTAGGAAAAATACAAAGGTATAGGGGAAGGAAAACAAGATACAAAATGTGTAAATACAACCACACTTCTGATGGCAATGGGTTTGTCCACATTCTGGGTGATGGCCATGTGGTAAAACAACGAGAACCAGGAACAGGATGGTGATGGTGGTAAGCAGGGAGGGAGGGAGGGCAGAGAGAGAGAACAGGAAGTCTCCCCTCCTTTTTTTATAGATCTTTAGATAAGAAGGGGGAGTGCACTAACCACCCCCTGTTAGTGTTCAGACCCACCCCTGGGGAGGGGTCAAGACTACTTAGGGTCAGGTTCACGGTCATTCCCCCTGGAGGGTTAACCTTGTACAAAGATGAAGATGGAACTCTGATATCACAGCAAATTAAGAAGGACCAGCATTGCTCCTGCAGAGAAGATGTATAGGTTATGAAGCATACAGTGTTTGCATATAGAGACAAAGGTTTGGAGAACTCAAAAGGGTCAGATACTAAAATCTTATATGGTTCTACCAGTACCTTTAGCCAAAAAAGAAAGAGGAATTTAATTAAAAGAAACACAAAGGAGATGTAAGGTTTAGCTGACAGACTAGCAAATAATCTCATGCAGTTAAAATTAGTAGGATACCAAATGAAGTGGAAAATGACTGTAGCTAAGTGATATTACTGCTCATAGCAAGCAGGATTTTAAATTAATAAACACGAATATATTACTCCATTGTACATTGTGCAATAATGAGGGATGCTGATGTTACACATGCATCAAATGTCAGACCACGGTGTGACAGAACAATTCATAGCAACACAGAGGAATGTGCAGAAGCCTGGGAGAAGACCTCCACTGAAGAAGCTACCCAAGGTGAAATCACCCTAATGATCTCATCAAACCTCCTCATTCTAAATCACACCGTGAAATCCAGAAAGGGGGCGGGGGGAAGGGGGGGAAAAAAGATCAAACGAGAAGGTACACCATAGCTCTTACTCATCTTAGAGGAAGAGGCAGACATGCTTTCTGACTCTCTAAGAAATGCTTCCCTGCTTTTCCAGTAGTGAAGACGACAAGTCCTGTCCACTGCTGCCATCCCAGAGTAAGGGACATTGACAGCCCCTCAACGGGGCAGAAATACTCTGATTTCAAAACATGAAGAAAAACCTCTGGAGCCACTTAACACGTAAAGTCTTCGTCCTTTTTCCTTATCTGCTGTCACCATTTGGCCCCAAGCTTGCAAGGACCATGATGGTCATTGTTCCTAATGAGGTCTAAGCACAATTTGCCTCCATTTTTGTGGATCTAAGTCCATGACTGGCACCCAATTCTGAGCTTTGAACTTGATCTTGTAATTTAGTCCCTTTCAAAAATCTATTTTCAAAAGGTACAAAAAACCCCTCTTAAAATAGCATGTAGTGAATGTCTCAGTTTTCATCCAGTCTAGAAGAGGGCAATCTAATAACCAAGGTCACCCATCTTGAGCTTCTGTATGACATGTGGTACAACTAAATATATATGTACTTATTTGCATCAATTTTTGTCACAAGCCAATTGAATTTGCAAATCATTTCCATCTGCGTACTTACATAATTTGACAACTTTGCCCAACCTCAACTAACTTATTTTTAACTTTCTACAGCAACCCAGAAATGGCAAATAATTATTACTTATACTACCTTAATTTGCAGGGACCACTGCAACGAAAGTTTGTAACTGAAACTGGGCAACCACTGGAGACTCCCCACTGTGTTTTTGCCCCCAAAAGGAATTTAAACAGAATAGGATGAACAAGCAGCACTAAGCAGTGATTCTCCTAATGTCATTCATCAGATTCATGTCCTCTCACCTAGGCTCACGATGTCTCCCAAGTGGTGAAGGTTTTCCCCCTTAACTTTTGCATTAAACTTTTCTTGGTTCATTTAGTGAAATTTCTTTTTAACTTTTCAAAATATCATTTGACAATTTTTGAGGATCCAAACGTTTTGGGTGGGTTTTTTTTTTCCCACAGACACGTTTGTTAAATTAATTTCTAATTCAAAATGTCATGCTTTTGCACTTCATGCATTCAAAATGTCATATACAAGTGCCATGGCAGCAGACTATGGAAATCTTGGCTTGTGGAGGGAAGACAGGAAGGAATATAGTAACAGATGCTCACATATATTTATAGACTATTGTACATAGAGACAGACACACAGCAGGTAAGGCTAGGACAGAAAAGGATGCAGCTCTTCTCTGAAGCCCCTGTATGCTCATTTAAAACCACTTAAATAGCCTGGGTAAGAATCTGAATTTAAGCTCAACTGCCAGTATGGCTGGAAATTTCCAGTTGGACAGTCAGTGTTCCCAAAACTTCCTAATCACAGACCTGCTGTCTCCTAACAGAACAGCTAACCCTTGTGCAATTTATAGCCTGTTATGCTTGGTTCTTACCACCACATTTGCTGATCTGCAGCAAGTTGTGCATCAGAGGCCAAGGAAACACAGAGCAGCTTTACCATTTACTCCTAATGGAGCTCAAGACCAATGGCATCTCCCATCTGCTGTGCATAGCTTTGATTGTCTAAAGTAGCCATTAAAATGATATAATTCCTGAGCAGGAGGAATTAGATTAGGAATCTTGGCAGGGTTAGCATACTTCTCTTCCCCCATTCTGTTCACCTCTCCAAACTGGAAAGCCAAATCTCTCAATAACTACAGGAGTAACCTGTGGAAGATGTTGGCACATGGCAAAGACCAAACAGCAAGTCAAAGAGTGAACTGCAGACTTCCACCCTTTACTTGAAGTTGCTTCAGTTTCAGCTTCTTCAGATTTTTTTAGATTGGGAAAGACCTTCAAGATCATCAAGTCCAGTCATCAGTTTCACACTTACAAGTCTTTGACTAAAACAAATCCCTCAGCACATCTAAACATTCTGAATCCCACATGACATCCTGGTCACCAAACTGGAAAAGCACAAACTGGATGGGTGGAGCACTCACTGGATAAGGAATTGGCTGGATGGTCGCATGCAGAGAGTGGTGATCAATGGCACAATGTCCACCTGGTGACCGGTGACAAGTGGTGTTCCTCAGGGGTCAGTGCTGGGACCAGTGCTCTTTAACATCTTTGTCAGTGATATGGACAGAGGAATTGAGTGCACCCTCAGCAAGTTTGCAGATGACACCAAGCTGTGTGGCACAGCTGACTTGCTGGAGGGCAGGGATGCCATCCAGAGGGACCTGGACAGGCTGGAGAGGTGGGCCCAGGCCAACCTCATGACGTTTAACAAGGCCAAGTGTAAGGTCCTGCACCTGGGTCGGTGCAATCCCAGGCACAGATACAGGCTGGGTGGTGAATGGCTGAGAGCAGCCCTGAGGAAAAGGACCTGGGGGTCTGGGTCGACGAAAAGCTCAACATGAGCCGGCAGTGTGCACATGCAGCCCAGACAGCAACCCTGTGCTGGGCTGCATCAAGAGCAGTGTGGCCAGCAGGGCAAGGGAGGGGATTCTCCCCCTTTACTCTGCTCTCCTCAGACCCCACCTGGAGTACTGTGTGCAGTTCTGGAGCCCCCAACACAAGAAGGACATGGAACTGCTGGAGCGGGTCCAGAGGAGAGCCACGAAGATGATCAGAGGGCTGCAGCAGCTCTGCTATGAGGACAGGCTGAGAGAGTTGGGGCTCTGCAGCCTGGAGAAGAGAAGGCTTCGAGGAGACCTTAGAGTGGCTTTCCAGTATCTGAAGGGAGCCTACAGGAAGGCTGGGGAGGGACTATTGACAAGGTCTAGTAATGTCAGGACGAGGGGGAATGGGTTTAAGCTGGAAGAGGGGAGATTTAGACTGGACGTTAGGAGAAAGTTCTTTACAGTGAGGGTGGTGAGACACTGGAACGGGTTGCCCAGGGAGGTTGTGGATGCTTCCTCCCTGGAGGTGTTTAAGGCCAGGCTGGATGAGGCCTTGAGCAACCTGCTCTAGTGGGAGGTGTCCCTGCCTATGGCAGGGGGTTGGAGCTGGATGATCCTTGAGGTCCCTTCCAACCTAAACCATTCTATGAATTGCTATGGTTGGAAAGGAACACCAGGATCAGGTGTGCCTTAAAGGGTTCAAAGTGTGTTTAAAGACTTTCTTAACTTTTTGACTTAAAGAGTCATGGGGATCAGCCAGAGCAAACAAACAACAACAACAACAAAACAACAACAACAAAAAAGGGCATTTTTTCATCCAGATGGTCATCTTTAATAAAAAATCATGTACAGTATTAAAATGCCTAGGTAACCATTCACTTCAGTATCTGTCATTAAGGTACGTGTTTTAAAATATTCTCAGTCTGAAAGAGAAGCACAAAATGTTTACTGCTCTTAACACAACTGTGAATATCAGAAGAATTATTCTCGAGGCCCAAGTACCTGCTAACATTTTTTTGTTCACAAGCTACTAGGACACCGTTAATTTTTTTCTCTTCAGTACTTTTTTTTCCCCTGAAACCAGCAACAAGAAAGTCAACAGTCCAGAAACTGAAGTGGCTTCTCAGTCTGTTTCATCACAGCCCAGAGTGAAAATAGGATTTAGCACCCTTCCCCTTAAATGCAACTTCTTGGTGGCAGAGAACAATAATGCACACAGACAAAAAATGACAACCTTCCTCACCTTGGGGCACTGTAAAACTGTATTTCACAAGATACAGAAAGATGAGAGAAAAGGTCATTTTTTACTGCCCTTTTTTTCTTTTTCTTTTTTTTTTTTTTCTTTTTTTGTCCTGAAATTCATCTGCAAAGCAAGAGAGTCTCACAAAAGAAAAAGAGGTCACACACAAGAAAGAGGAAAAGGAAAACACAATTCTTTTACATTGTGCTCCAATTACATTAGAGTTTAGACACTAACAAACCCACCACTTTGCAACATAGATTAAACCACTTGATACTAAGGGTACAGCAAGCTCCTAGTAAATAATAGCTCCATAGCAGCTGTGATTTCTCTGTGACTGCTCACAGCAATTCATGGCATAGCTAGTGATAGGAGTTAACAGAACAAAGTCAGCATCAACAGAAAGCAGAAAAAATCATGTGACAGTGATCATTTCACTTCCTGAAGTCTTCAAGATGGATGATGCCTAGCATCCATGGCACTTTTTCTATCATACACACAATTCCAAATTTTCTGTAAGATCACAAGTGAATTTAGAACTGTAATGGGGATATAAAAATAAATTGGCATCATTTTCATGGTCTCTTGACATTTTCTGGCCCTCACATTCTTCCCTCTATCAGTTACATGCCAGACTTTAGCCCAATCACAGAAATAATAAAACCCAAACCAACCAAACAAAAAGATGCCTGTCAAAATTAAAACCAACTGAGTAATGATATTGAAAGAAAACCTCTGTAATAGTTAATTAGATGACGTAATATGTAGATTTAGACTACTTAGAAGGCAGAACTTTTTTTACAGTGAGGGTGATAAAACAGTGCCCCATCTCTGGAAACATTCCAGATCAGGTTGGACAGGGCTGAACAACCTGATCGAACTGAAGATGTTTCTGTTGACTGCAGGATGGTTCTACTAGATAACCTTAAAAGGTTCTTTCCAACCCAAACCATTCTACGATTTGATACTTCTATGATATATGTATTACATATATTCTTATACATATCCTCACATATATATGCACACACAATCCTGCATGTGCACACACAATTTATGCATGCTCACATATGCACTAATGCTCATGCATTTAGCTGGAAAACTCACTGTCCAATAGAAAGTAGAGAATAACCTAAGCTAAAAATAAAGAGGAAAAAATAGACCTCTTAGAGCACTGAAGTGTTGAGGCTGAAGAAATCTCTTAGACACAAACCCACGTACCCTGGATATACTCCTGTGAGGTCACACACAGGGCTTTCTTCCTCTTGCCACTTCATAAGGGTATCAGTTTGCAAATCCTTAGGATACTACAAAGGTCCTCTAGGTTTTGGGCTGGACTAATATAATTTTGAAGTGATTGTGAGTGCAGAGGCCAAATACTGATGCAGGATGCCAATCCAACACCAGAATCTAAATGACTACTACCATCATGGAAAATGGCAAAGGGCCATGTTTGGGGTTAGAATGTGGCCCAGTCACTAATGAGGAGGAACTGAGAGTCCCATAAAATATCATCTGGTTTTACGACCAGATTTGTTCCCATGAATTCAAATTAATTCAGGAATCTCCAAGTGTTTCAACATAAATATCAACACCTGGGAAGGAAAACAGAGGATGGTAGAATGATCTCTTGCATTTTCACACAGCAACAGCAAAGGTATAGGAATATATGATCAAGAAAGAAAGGGTAGGGGGAGCGAATGCAAAATGAAAACACGAAGCATACCTTTGTGGTGAGATGTTTCTGAAGTGTACAGCAAAATCTGCTCCTTGTGGTTTACCGAACTCTGATCATTTTTCTTGAAGGATTAGTAGCAATTATCATTAAGGTTCAAGCATTTAACTGTGACTGCTGCAATAAATCTTATTAAAATAACTGAAACATACTTTTTTTGCATGTGGCAACCTGTCTCTGAATCACAACCATCTGTACATAGTTATTGCCTGGTGCACACAGATGGCAGTGAAACAACTATAAAGCTATACCATTCTTTAATCATAACTTCTAACACAACTAAACAAAGTGAATTTTGAGTCAGACCATTAGCATTTGAAAGACTATATGATCACTGTAATTAACAAATGCGCTTTAGAACCCCCTTATAAATTGTTTTATTGGTTTCTGATTGCAAAAAATAATAACAACACTTGTACTGGGCAACAGCTTTTTTTTAATCTTTGACAGCTCATTTAAAGAAGTCATATGTTAACAATAGAATCACAATCTTAAAGTTTTTATGCTGCACAGTTCCTTTGCAGATTTAAAATCACAGTGAAAGGTAGTAGAATAATTTATTCCTTCTTGCTTAAGGCACAGAATCATGAATGCTTCAGGTCAGTAACTGCAGGGCTACACTAAACCCCTGTCACTCCAAATCAGTTACAAAGTGAGCATCTGCGCTCTCTGCTTAGCCTTCAAGCAGGAAAAAAAAAAGAAAATAAAATAATTTATTTTTTTCAATTCCACATTACTTACAAATGCTAGTGCTCTGAATATGAACAGCTCTAAATGAAGCTAACAGGCAGCTTTCTGAACATTTCTCCTCTGCATAATACCGGGCATTGACCTGTTAGATACAGCAACGTCTTATTAGATAGAAGCCACCTGCACATTTCTACTCCAAATGCCTGATCTCATACTGTAATTTTAGCCTGGAGATGAACCAGGAATTTCTATTAATGGCTGTCAACTGATTCAAGATCTTAAAAGTGCACTCATTGGACAGGTTTTGAGACCTGTAAGACTACTACCAAAATAAGCTTTCCCACTGAGACATATTAATATTTCTACCAGGACATGTCTCTGCTTTACCTAATAAAGCTCACTTTCTAAAGTACTATTCAGCCTTCATCTCCTATTCACTTCTAAAGAAGCTGTAGGCATAAAATATCTTCTGAGTTTATCACCTCACTTTTACTTGAAGAAACATGGAGAAGAACAAGGAATCACAAACAACTACATTGTCATGACTTATCATCTGGCCTACATCACCAAATAGTGTGGATGCTTTTACCTCATCATAAAAGCAAAGGCAAAGCTCCTTGTGTATGGAATAAGATAGGAGCCTGAACATGGTCAGTTGCATGGTTCATTTGAGGAGAAGCAGCTTGTCAAGCCATGGTTGTTTGCTTCGAACCCATTAATATTTCAGAAAGCATTTTACAGCATCCTATGGTTGGTTCAATCTTTGTAAGGAAGGCTCTCAGAGAAATCAAAAAGGAACTGAGGAAGGCAGCAGGTCCCCAGATTAAGGCTGCTTGTGCTGTGTTGTGAGACTGTCAAAGCACCAGATGAAAATGAGCAAATTTAGATTTAAAATACTTGAATAGTCTGTCTTGGTATTTAAATGGTGGTTTGGAGTTTTATAGCTAAAGTAAGACTCATCTAGAGAAACATTTCACAGAATATACAAAATAAGTTTCATTATGAAATTATTCACAGAGGTGTCTACGGTATTTATCTTTTACAAGTACCTTGCTCTTATGCAGCATTTAAAAGGCACATATTTATCTCAATCTTTTGTCAGTTCTGAGTACAAATAATAGGAGACAGATGTGGTGGATATATGTGTATCTCATGAAGCATAATAGCAATTCCTTGATGGGCTTAGGGTAAGCAATTGCCCTCCCTGGGGCATATTTGAACTGTTTGAGATTCTCTGCTGCCAGCTACACAGCTTGCTACCTGTCAGGAACTGGAATTGGCAGAAAACAGCTGGTAGAAATCAATAGATGTGCCAGTTCTGGTTCATCCAGCAGAGATACTGTGGAACCGTGCCGTAACTCTGATAGGAATTAGGCAGCGTGAACACGTTTTATTTGCACATAGCTTCAGTGCCTTCTCAGCCAGGGAATATTAAGGTTCAAATGATGTTAAGTGATTATTACATTTTAAAACCTGACATTCACATAACAAGTAATACAGGAAATCAGCTGTAAACAAGGAAAAAAAAGTCAGTTGCTCAATAAGGCATACCACAAATCCTGTTGCATGTCTGCAACAAGAAATGTCAACAGTGTTACTGGATGTGTCAGACTTGGGAATGTGGAAGGAGCTGTAGGCCTTTTATGGACAGCAACCTTCCCAATACTCTGGAAACAACATAGAATCATAAAATCATAGAATGGCTTGGTTTGGAAAAAAACTTTAAAGGTCATCTAGTCCAACCCCAGTACATCAAGCAGGCACAACTTCAACTAGATCAAGTTGCTCCGAGCCCCATCCAGACTAACCTGGAGAGTTGCCAGGGATGGGCATAACCAAGCACATAAGATGATGGTAGAGCAGTAGATGTGGTTTGTTTTGACCTCAAGAAAACATCTGTCACTGACACAGCATGCTCACAGCTAAACTGAAGTGTGTGCTGGATGACGGGGGAGTGAGATGGATGTGAACTGACAATGGCATCCTGGTATGGATTAGAGCTGTGGTGAGTAGGTCAAGACAGGTTCTCTTCCCTCTCTGCTCTGGTGAGACCACATCTGGAATACTGTGTCCACTTCTGGGACCTCAGTTCAAGAGAGATGTCAGAGGACTGCTTGAAAGAGTCTAGCATAGAGCCACAAAAATGCTGAAGGCAATGGAACACCTTCCCTTCTAAGAAAAGCCTGTAGAAGCTGATTCTCTTTAGCTTGGAGAAGATGAAACTGAGGGGTGACCCTGCTCAGGTTTATATAGATGCATAGGGTGAGTGTCAGGAGAATGGTGCCAGGATGTGCTCATTGATGTCCAATGACAGGTACAAGGCATTAGGAACACTCCCATGTGGCCTTTCCAGAGCAAAGAGCTGTGTGGGACACAGTCACTGACCTCATTTGACAAAACCTTCTGCTGCACTAGGTATCTTCCTCTTCCTCTCTTATTTGTCCTCTTCTCCTGCATCTTCAGCAGAAGCAGATTCATCATCATTGTCCTAGAGGATGATGTCCCCTTTTTTTCCCTAGTTCTACCTCTTCTTTCCCTTCCTCTTCCTCATCTTCTTTCTCTTCTTCTTCTGCATTATCCACTTGTGCATCGTTGTCTGATTTTTCTTCTAGCTAACTTCTAACCCCTTCTTCTAGCTCTGTATCTTCCTATTACCCTTCTTCTGGGTTAGAGAAGGGTAATAGCACCCCTTCTTCTGACTCCTCCACTTGTATATTACCTTTCTCCAGGTCACTCCCTTCTCCTTCTTCTGCATCAGCCTCCTCTGTGCCATGCCCTTGGCTCCTGCTGTGCTGTCCCCTTATTCTTCCTGCTGCTGCTTCTAGACCACTCTCCATCATCTTTTTAATGTCTTGGGGGGGAGATGCCTAAGGAGTTGAGGAAAACAAATGTCAATCCAATCTTCTAAAATGCCAAGAAGGAGGACTCGGGTAACTACAAATTTGTCAGCCTCACCTCCACTCCTGGCAATTTGATGGAATCACTTATCTTCGGAACCACCTCAAGGCATATCAAGGATAAGAGGGTCATTAGGAGTAATCAACATGGCTGTACCAGGGGATAGTCAAATAAGACAAACCTGATGGTTTTTTATGAGGGCATAATCATGTGGATAGATGATGGTAAAGCAAGATGGTTTATCTAGATTTCTGTAAAGTACTTGATACTGTCTCCTACAGCATCCTCTCAGCTAAACAGAGGATGTATGATCTGGGTGATCAACTAGTGAGGTGAATGTTAACTGGCTGAAAGAAAGACGTCAGAAAGTTATGGTCAATTGGACAGTCTTGTTGGAGGCTTGTGTCTAGTGGACCTGTGTCTGACCCTCAAGGGTCAGAACAGGTGCAGTTCAACATATTCATCAAAGACCTGGATGAGGGCACAGAGGACACTATCAGCAAGTCTAATGATGACACAAAACCGTGAGGAGTGGCTCACAGGATCATAGGATGTTAGGGGTTGGAAGGGACCTTGGGAGACCTTCCAAACCAAACCCCCTGCCAGAGCAGGACCATATAATCTAGTGCAGGTCACAAAGGAACACATCCAGACAGGCCTTGAAAGTCTCCAGAGAAGGAGACTCCACAACCTCTCTGGGGAGCCTGTTCCAGTGCTCTGTGACCCTGACAGTAAACAAGTTCTTCGTCATGTTGAGGTGAAACTTCCTGTGCTGTAGTTTACATGCACTTCCCCTTGTCCTATTACAGAGCACAAGTGAGCGCAGCCTGTCCCTGTTCCTCAGGTATTTGTGTACATTTATTAGATCCTCTCTCCATCTTCTTATCTCCAGATCTGTCCTGACAACACCTTCATCAATGGCCTGAAGGGGATAGTGGACCTACTTTCTTCAAGGCTGCAAATGATACCAAATTGGAGGGACCAGATGATAAGCTTGAGTCCGGGGCAATCATAGACATATAAAGCAACATGGTCAACCCCATGAAATTCATAAAGGACAAACACAAAGTCCTGCATGTGGAAAGGAAGAATCCCTTGAACCACTACAGACAATAGATCAAGCAAATAACTGCTTCCCTTCTCCCCAGCACTTGTTAGAACACATCTGGAATAACAAACCCAGTTTTGCATACCACAGTGGAAGAAGACTGTTGACTAAATTGGAGTGCACTCAGTGGAGAGCCAACAAAACAGTCAAGGGCTGGGTGGAAGACGTGCCCTGTGAGGACAAGCTGAGAAAAGTGGGTTTGTTCAGCCTGGAGAAGAATGTGGGCTTAGAGGAATCTAATTATNTATCATTGAATAGTCCATGGTAGGAAGATGAGAGGCAATGGGTATAGATAGAGCAAGAGAGATTCCAGCTGGTTATAAGGAAATACCTTTCACCACCAGGACAGCCAAGCAGTGTAACAGATGTCCCAGAGAGGTTGTGTGGTTTCCATCTTTGGAGGTTTTCAAGACATATGACTAAGGTCCTGAAAACGACGAGTCTCCGGCTGCTTTTTTGAACAGGAGGTTGACTAGATGACTTCTTAAGATCTATTCCAATCCATAAATCTGTAAGAAAATAACCACACCATGGTTACAAATGTAAAAAAGGACTAAAACACCTTTACAACATCTATCCACATAGATGAGACAGACAGACAAATATCTACTCTGTCAACTTCGATACGGAATACATATACATGTGACTTTGTTAAAGCCTTTTGCTCTCTGATTTTGCACCTACCAATTGGTTTAGCATCACAGGGTAAGTGAGCTTTAAAAGAAAAAGAAGAATACCCGGAGACAGGGAGGAAATCAATTTTACAAACCTCAGTCACATAAAATTCTCTTCCCTAACAAATGTAAACACACTGTGCAAGTTCCACACTTGTGTGCTCTGGATCTGAGAATGTCATTATCAGACATGACAGGATAAGGAAAAAAAAACCAACCACCTGCACATTGGAGGAAATAAAATTCCTACTTTAAAAGGAAAAAAAAAATACAGATAAGATTGAGTCAGAGATTTGTGGGTTGTTGGTGGTTTGTTTGTTGTTGGAGTGGGGGTTTTGAGAAAAAAAAATCACGATGGAGAATATTTGATAGTTAATTGTACTTTAATATTTGCATCACAGAAATTACAGGTTTAACCAAACTCATCCAGGCAAGGCAGAAGTTGGAAGGAGAAACTGTACACAAGAAGATATCCCAGCTGAGCAGAAGGTCTTGTTAATCTGCGAGCATGCAATGAAGTGACTGCTTCTCTACAATCTAAACAGACTGAGCTAACTTGATGCCATCACATCATGAGGGGTTGACCCTGGCTGAAGGCCATGTGCCCACCAGAGCTCTTCTATAGATCCCCCTCCACATATGGACAGGGCAAAGAAAATTCAGCTAAAGACCAACCCCCTTCTTTGGGTGGAGATAAGGACAGGCAAATATCATTCACCAACTACTGTCACAGGAGAGCCAAGCTTGGCTTAAGGAACTTGATTTAATAAATTGCTAATCAGATCAGGGCACAACAATTAGAAATAAGAACAAATCCTAAAACACCTTCACTCTACCCTTTCCTTCTTCCCAGGCTTAACTTCATTCCTCATTTCTCTACATTCTCCCCACTGAAGGGCACAAGGGGACACAAAATGAAGGTCACTGCCAGCTCATCTTGCACTTACGTGAGCCTTTCTCCTTAAGCAGAGGGCTCCTCATCCTCTTCCTTAGCTCCAGCATGAGGTCCTTTCCATGAGAGACAGTCTCCCACAAACTTCTGCAACATGAGTAATTCCCATGGGATAGAGCTCCTTATGAGCTATGCCAGCATGAGTCACTTTCATGGACTGCAGTCCTTCAAGAATGAAGGCTTCAGCACAAGTCCCCCACAGAGTTAAATATCCTTCCAGCAAACCTCCTCTAGTGTGTTGTCCTCTCCTCATGGGCCCACAGGACATGTCAAGAGCCTGCCCCAGATGAACTTTCCATGGGGTCACAGCCTCCTTCAGGTGCAGCTATCTGCTCCAGGCTGTAGGTGTACATCTGCCCCAGCATGGATCTTCATAGCCTGCAGGAGAACATCTTGTCTCACTATGATCTTCAGCATAGGCTGCAGGGGATCCTTGACCACCTTGAGGTGCTTGGAGCACCTCTTACCCTCCTTCTTCACTGACCTTTGTGTCTGGAGATTCCTTGCACATATTCTCACTCCTTTCTCCAGCTACAATTCTACAGGGATCATTTTCCCCCTTATGCTGCCCAAGAGGTGTTACTAACTTACATATGGGCTTGGCCTTGGCTAGTTATGGGACCATCTTGGAGCTGGCTGGCTTTGATTTTGTCAGAAGTGGAGGAAGCTTGTATCAGCTTCTCACAGAAGCCACCACATAGCCCCTCTCCTGTCAAAACTTTGCCATACAAACCCAGTGTAGTTAGTCACACCGTCTCTGCCACAGCTTTGGTTGAGTGACTATCACTTAAGCTTTTCAAGAGAGTCCTGGTAAAGAGCACTAGTGTGAATAAAAGGCACCAAGCAGCTATTTGGACAGCTCTTACATGGATGCACCTGCACAAAAAGACACACCATATACAGCACACACATACCTGCACCTGGAAAATAAGATGTCAAGGTCTGTCTAGATAAGATGAATTTTTTTGGTAGATGAACTTTACTGTGATGACAGTCAGGACATGCCTGGGACCTGCTCACTTCAAATGGAGTCTTAAACTTGACTAAATAGGCTGTTTTGGTTCAAAAAAAATTGTTTTGTTGAACACATCTCAAGCTTTGTCTCTTTCAAGGGTTAGGGCTGGGACAGCCATTAGATGAATGCCAGATGTTCACTATGAATCTCTCTGCTTCCCAAAGAGAAGAGAAAAGAAACAGAATAAGAAAGAGAGACTGCTGGCTTGGGAAAGAAAATGAAAATATCTTGAATGGAAATAGAACAATCCAATGAAATAGGGACAAAGACCTACAAACCAATATCCAACCCACTAATGGCAATGACATCATCACTGTCAACATCGATGCCAGGGGCAGGCACCGGGCAAGTCCCAGATGGAACTCAGTAGCAGATGGGAACTCGATTCAGGACCAGGATTCTGGAAATGGCTTCAGGAACCCAATGATCAGGATAAAGGTAAAATGGACAGAGTCCTCCTGGGACACAAACCATTAAAGAAGTTTGGCCTTGGTTATCCCTCAGCTTTCTCCTGCAGATGCCATCCAAGGATGAAATCCCTTGTTAGTAGGTTGAGGGCCACCTTTCCTGTCTACTCCTCCCTATACATGCCACTTCTGGCTTCCTGTGCCCCAAGGTGGGGCACAAGATATGGCAGTGTCCTTGGTGTGCACAGGAGCAAGTCTAAGCAAGAATTGAGAAGTCCAAACACTGAAAAGAATTGGCTGTGTTCTGACTCAAACCAGGGCAGTCTCCCAGCCACACTTTCAGTAAATTTATAAAAGCCATTGAGAATTGGTAGCAGGTAAAAGAGAGATTTGGTTGCTCTGCCTGTTTTAATTTTTGTGGTTCACATATGGTTGAGCAGCTCTTCATTTTATCATACATGGCCTTTAAGGAAACAAAGCTTTCAAAATCACCAGAGCTATAAACAATTCTTTGCACAGTACTGCTTAGAAAGAACAAAAAAACATTATATAAACAATGTGTAAGAGAAAGTGAGAATTTTTATATGACTGCTCCCTGGTTGTCAGAGATTACTGAAGTACCATCAAACGGAGAACAGACCACAACTTCTTCCAACCAGGCACAATAACATAACAATCAGAAGACTGTAAGCGAAACCAGTCAGAGTAACCTGGTGAAAATCAGCGCTCAGTGGAATACAGGAGTCCCTATAGGCCTCAAAGCCTGTAAAATTATAGAGAAAAAAAAAGAAAAAAAAAAAAAAGTTATATCTAGCTGAAAATAAAAATTTGCTTTAGTGNCAGCCAGAAGCCTCAGCTTCTCCCCAGCAGGCAAAGCTCCCCAGCGAAGAGAAGAAGCAAGTGCAGTAATCTTTGTTTTGCCTTTCTTCTTTACACATCCCAGCAAGACTGTGAGAGAAGTAGACCTCACCATTGTTTTCATTTTACAGCCTATCACCTAGTTCTTCTCACCAAAACATGCTAGCTAGGCTCAAACTAGCACACGCAGAAGACCAAGAATTTAATTTATGTTTTGGTGATGTGAATCTTTGACAGTCCAGCGCCATTTGTGACCAGGATCATAGTCCATGTTTCTAACTGAAATAATACTAAAGTGCCTCCCAGTCACCATGTCAATGCTACTCTGCTTTTTGCATCCTTTGCTACCTGTTATTCTATCGTGACCTCCACAGTGCATTCAGCTTAATGATGCTTCCGTCCTTCTATACCTTGTTTTTTTCTTGTGAAGATCCTTATCTCTTTCTGGTACTACACATCACACCTTTTTTCCTTCCTCCATTAACAAAGCTTTTGTCTGCAAATAATGCCTCCAATTAAAGTGAAAGCCTCATACACTAAGAAAAAAAAAAAAAAAGAAGACAGAAAAGAGGGGTTTTGCAGGTGTATCTGATAGCTCCTAAAGTAACCATGCAAACTTACAGGCTTTTCCTTTGTCTCCTCATCAGAACATTACCTTCCACAGGTACTATTTATCTTTCAGTATTGTAGGACTGATGTGCAACTAATCCAGCCTCTCTTTGTTTTGTGGCCTACCACTTGTGTCACTTGAAATCGAGTGGTGTTGTCAAAGATGTGCTGATTTATTCAAGTGGATGATCTGAGCCTAAAATGCAGAATGGATGGCTCTGCTTTTTTCAGACAAACTGAGAAGCAGGACAAATTAAATCATGCACTCCAGTATTTACTTCTCCCAGCGTCGTGAGGAACATCATGTTGCTGAGAATATTGCCTCTAATGTGGGGAAGAAGACACTCATTCGTTGAAGATCTGGAATGAAAAAATGCACATCCTTGCATTACAGCAGTTCTGGAATGAATTGATGCAAAAAAAAATATAACACAAAGCTCAGTATTTTTATAAGGCAAAGTTACTAGCTTTTGGTTCTAAAATACACACACACACATATCATAGAATCATAGAATCAATAGAATCATAGAATGGTTTAGGTTGGAAGGGACCTCAAGGATCATCCAGCTCCAACCCCCTGCCACAGGCAGGAACACCTCCCACTAGAGAAGGCTACACATATGAGGCTCTTAAGCCTGCAGGAAATATCCCTTGACTAGTTTATATATGGATATCATGTGCATCATTCTGTAATAAACCTAACCACTATATATAGATATGCAGAAAAAGGGGTTTATTTCTATTAGCCTATGAAGTCAGCAATGTGTGTCTACAAAGTGAACTGCTAGGGAAGTCATCTGTGAACTCTCTGCTAATAAATATATAACATAAGCTTTTCAGGAACATTCTTACCTTGGAAACAGAAGGCGAATTTCTTCCATATTAAGTTTTATGCTTTTCTTCAGAACTCTTTCTAACATTGAAAAAGAACTTCAGATATTTCATTTGATGCTGAATTATCAAATTTAAACCTTTGAAGTATCATGTATTCTGTTCTCTGTAAGAAATCATCTCCTGTGTAAGGAAGTCTTTTTTCTTCTGCATATCCTCTGTGCAGTTTGAGTTACTGTCAACTTAATTTGAATGATAGGCATTTGAACTTCATGCATTTTCTTCTCTGTTTTCCACTCCTTTTTTTTTTTTTTTTCTGCCTTTGACTCTTTATAAGCTAGCATGGAGATCAAATCAAAGTCCTGTGGTCTTTGGATCACGAGCAACCACTGTGTGCAGTTCTGGAGCCCCCAACACAAGNGGCCTTGGGCAACCTGCTCTAGTGGGAGGTGTCCCTGCCTGTGGCAGGGGGTTGGAGCTGGATGATCCTTGAGGTCCCTTCCAACCTAAACCATTCTATTCTATGATTCTATAGTCACATTAATTTTTGCCATCAGAATAATAACCACTGCTAAAAGAGCAACTCTATTACTCTTCAGTGAGTCTATATTGGTACACCCTTGCTGGACGTTCTGCTCAGTGTCAGGTTGGACAATTGTGTCATTTTCTGCCAAGATATATTTTTTAGGAGTTACTGAACGTTAGCAGTAACAGCACACACATAAAGTCTTCCAGATCACACTCTGCAGTCATTCTAAGAACAGACAGCCAGACTTCAAATATGTAACTCCTTCATCAGAAGGTCAGACTAACTTCAAATACCTTAAGTAAAATCACCTTTACATTGTGATTTCTTCAAAGAAAGTAAACTGGAAGCATTCTTTTTAGGAGAAAAAAAATCAGAAAGAGATCAACAAATTTGAGATGGTGATCCTGCTATTTTATTTTTTTTTAAGCTGCTGATCCTAGTAAGGTATAATCATCTTAGAGTTGCTTTGGCTGGAAGAGACCGCTGAGATCATTGAGTTCAACTGTTAACCCTGAACTGCCAGGCCACCACTATACCATGTCCCTCAGCACATCATTATGTCTTTAAATCCCTTCAAGGATTGTGACAGCACCCCTGTCCTGGGCAGCCTGTTCCAGTGCTTGACAACTCTATTTCATCACGTAAGAGAAGAGAAAGTCTCAGAGAGTTCTGTTGCACGTCTGTCCATTCCTGTTTTTTTCTTACACTTTACTAAGCCACATAATAGATTCCAAAAGTGTATGAGTTTGGGTAGCCATTCCATCACAAAGGACATACATCCATGGTTCATCATCTATTGTGCGTATGCATATAGGTATATGTTCAGAGGCATTACTTTGAAACCTGCAGAATTTTTCCCATTTAAACTCATTCTGTACTACCTATAAACAGTGTTGTGATCAGTTTGGGGCACCTCAATACAAGAGGGATGTGAAGGTGTTGGAGTGAGTGCAGAGAAGTGCAACAAAGCTGAGGAAGGGCCCGGAGAATTAATCTTATGACGAGCAGCTGAAGGAGCTGGGGCTGTTGAATTCAAAAAAGAGGAGGCTGAGGGGAGACCACATGGCTGTCTACAGCTACCTGAAAGAACGTTGTGGACAGGTTGGTGCTGGTCTCTTCTCACAAGTAATTAGTGGGTTTAGATTGGACATTAGGAATTTTTTTTTCACAGCAAGAGTTGTCAGGCATTGGAATGGGCTTCCAAGGAGGTGGTGGAGTCACCAACCCTGGATGTATTTAAAAGTCATTTGGATGTGGTGTTTAGGCATATTGTTTCAGGTGAGCCTTGTAAAGTAGGGATTTTAGTTGTACTTGGAGATCCTGAGGGTCTTTTTCAACCTAAACATTTCTGTGATTCTGTAAACCATGATGATCTCAAGACAAAACAGCCACATTTTCTTCCTCCCTCTTCCACCAAACCCCTCATAATCCTTGCAGGAGGGCAAATGTGCTTCATGAAATTACTAAACAGACAGACCTTTAAATTCTGCATTTAAATGCTCTGGAGCATAAGACTACTGCTTAGCTCAGGGGAGGCTGATGAAGGATCAACTGAGTTTCTAAGTGAGAAGCAGAATACAGCTTCCAGCTTTCAGGACTCTGCGGGCAGATGCTCAGCTCAAAGGCAGCCAGCTCTGAAGTCACTCTCCAGGCAGCCTGGGTATCCTTGCAAGGCTGTGCTTCTCATGCTGTCAGTGGACTGGGAGCAGCTGCTCCAGTTCCTGGTCAGAAAGTCACCTCCTCTGTGAGAGTGGAAGAAGAATTTATATATCTGGGTAACAGACACTGTCTCCTTCAAACCTCTTTTAGTCACCAGCTGTAATTTCCCTTGTAGCTCTAAATAGCTTTAGCAGTTATCACAGAGCAAATGTGCTCCAGCAGAACTACCCAACAGGTTTCTGTAGCTCAAGGGAGTTGAAAGGGAGCTGAGGTTTCTGTAGATCCCAATTCACTGAAGTCAGCAGTGCTATCAAAGCAGCCTACGCACAGGTCTTTGAGGTACCAAAGGAAACTCCTCACCATTTCCCCAGGAAGCACAAGGGAACACACATGTACAGCTCCAGAAATCAATTTCTCTACTGTAAATTGTTTTGTTTTCTGGTTTTATCTTATTCTACTCAAACAGTCAGCTTATAGGCATGGAGGAGTAATACCTGTGCAAGATGTCCATGCTTCAGAGATTCCTAAAACTAAGCAATGAGAATTCCTCAATTAAAAAGAAAAATTAAAAAAGGCAATGCAATTTTGCAATTTCTGTCATTTGTTTGCTTAGGGGTTTTTGGTTGGTTGGTTGTTTTTTTTTGCTTGGTGCATTTATAGTCTGTGGTGACAGAAAAATACCTTTTTTTTTTTTTCCTTTTCTTTTTTTTAATTGCTATATTACATCTCTTGGAAGCATCTTTACATTTCTTCCAACTAGAAGGTAACGTACAGACTCCTGCAAAGCCACTTTCATTTTCGACTCTGTTCTATGTGTCAGTGTTACTAACTTCATCATGAAAATGTAAAGGCCAGAACAAATAACTATCTGACAGACTGAAATGGGTGAGGGAATGGTGTCTCATTATCATTCCTTCATACTTTTTTTATCCCCATCTTACTCCTTCTCTGTGATTTATTTTCGATCTTTGTTCTTCAATTAATTTACATAAGACTGAATTTTTACTGTAATTGAAGGAAAGCAAAACTTCCAATGACATAACTTTTGTTTCGCATTTCTTTAAAAGTTCCGCATGGGCTTGATTCAGAAATTCTTCAAGAGTATTCTGCAAAGACCAGAAGGTCACAACCTGTAAAATTACTGCAGGTCTCCACTGAATTACACATCTTCAGGAGCAAAAAAAAAAAGAAATGCCTAAGCAAGATTATTTGGGTCATTATGTAATCCTTACCCAGTAGAGACTATTACTTGCCAAACCCGGGTAATAAGATAAACTGTTGCCAGCTATTCTTCTCACCAGTAAACCTGATTTTATATAGGATGTGTTGTATATATTAAATACAAACTATACATTTATATACATATATATATTAATGTACATATTAAATACAAACTATACATTTATATATATGTATATT
>WAAF01017388.1:0-12080 GCA_013400475.1 Tricholaema leucomelas | reverse complement strand
GGCAGGGGAAACTTAGGCTTGAGGTGAGGAGAAAGTTCTTCACTGAGAGAGTCATTGGCTACTGGAATGGGCTGCCCAGGGAGGTGGTGGAGTCGCCGTCCCTGGAGCTGTTCAAGGCAGGACTGGACGTGGCACTTGGTGCCATGGTCTAGCCTTGAGCTCTGTGGTAACAGCTTGGACTTGATGATCTGTGAGGTCTCTTCCAACCTTGGTAATACTGTGACACTATGATACTGTGATCCTAATTCAGTGGCAGGGTTGCTCTCCTAAGGACACAACTTGTGGCTAAAGCCTGGGAAGACATTAGAAGGAAACTTGGAAAATCGTTAGGAGAGGGATTAGAGGAGTTCCTTAGAGAAGCCCAGAAAGTGTCTGTCTGGAGTGACGCAGAAAAAGAGAAAACAAAAGCTAAGATCTCTGTAGCAGCGGTGAGGAAGGGTCAGAAAGCACAAGCTACAACTAAAGAATCAACAGGGTTGGGGCCCAAGGGGCCTCTGGAGAATCAGGGTGCAAGAGAAAGAGAACCTCCTGTGTGTGATCATTGCAACAAGGAGGGACATATCCAGAAATATTGCTGCAAAAGGACACAGGATGAAAAATTGTTCAAGGAAGACTCGGGGAGTCAGGGGCTGTGTCTTTTGGGGACCTCACCACCTACTGAGCCCTTGATAAAATTATTAATAGGTCCCGATAAGGAGGAAGTGGAGGTTTAGTGGACGCAGGAGCTGAGAAGACCACCATTAAAAAACTCCCACCAGGGCTACAAAAAGGGAAGAATCACACAGTGGTCACAGGAGCTAAAGGATGCCTTCTGGGCTTGTCCACTAAAGGAAGAACTGAGGGATTGCTTTGCTTTTGAGTGGGAAGATCCTGAGATAGGGAGAAGACAACAATTGAGGTGGACGGTATTACCTCAGGGATTCACAGAGTCCCCCAAGTTATTTGGTCAAACACTGGAGAAGTTATCAGAACAGCTGGGGTTTCCAGAGGGGACAACATTGTCGCAGTATGTGGATGACTTATTGATAGCAGGAACAACTGAAGAGGCAGTCCCAGAAGCCACCATACAGACTCTACTTTTTTTTTTGAGCAAAAGGACTTAAGGTATCGAAATAGAAACCACAATTTGTGGAACAAGAAGTAAAGTATTTAGGACATTGGTTGAGCAAAGGGGAAAAGAAACTAGACCCTGAAAGAATATCTGGGATCTTGGGGATGAAGACTCCAGAAAACAAGAAGGAATTCAGACAGTTATTGGGACTTCTTGGATATTGTAGACAATGGGTAGAAGGATATAGCAAAAGGGTGAAATATTTATTAGTTACAGTAGATCACTTAACCCAGTGGGTGGAAGCTTTCTCAGTGAGCAGAGCAACTGCACATATGGTGGTAAAGGTATTACTGGAAAATACAATACCAAGACAGGGGACAGTGGAACATATTGATTCAGACCAAGGGACACATCTTACCTCAAAAATAATGAGGAAACTCTCAGAAATCTTAGGTATTTCATGGTAATATCACACTCCATGGCACCCCCAGAGTTCAGGGAACAACAATTAGCAAAATGAATATTGGAAACTCAATCAAATGTCTGCCTGTACCATTGTTAGACCTAAGGACAAAGCCGCAGAGCAGCACAGGACTTTCCCCTACAAAGCGCTATAGGGAATGCCATATTCGGGCAGGATGCCCATGGGTAACAAACTGATGGAGGATGAGAACAGCCAGAAATGTATCATAGTGTCGCGGAGGGGGTTCTGCCCTTATCGCCCGTTCATGGCAAAGGGGAGAAATCAATCGGTGCGAGATAATTTTATATAAAAATGTATTTATTAAACTCAATATTCTTAACTCGACACCCCCAGCCACTATATTAAATGTGATTCAATTCACGGTTATGAGAGAACCTTATGGGCTAATATCACAATAAACAGCTTATTAATAACTCTATTACAATGACCAGCGTAACTATTAAACAGAGAGAGTTTTCCTCGCGGCTACTGCCACTTGGGGTCTACATACTATTTGCCCAGCAGAGTGGGCTGAAAGCTTTCTACTCTGTGGCAGGCACAATAGAAATTACAGAGGTATTTACTCACCATTTGATTAATTATAAATCACCCTCCGGGCTACATCACAGCCTATATAAAACGTCCAACTCCTTAGGGTCTCCGCCCGTGGACTCTGAGGCTGGAATACTCCTGGCTCCAGGGGCAGTAGTCTCTGACCATAGCTGCTGGGTCCCTCCGGCTGCTGCGTCCAGGGAACTCGTAGGCAGGATTTGCTGGTGGGTCAGAAGGAAGACGATCCCCTGCAGACAAGTGAGTCTGCACCTGGTGACTCATGGTGATGGCACACAGCAGGCAATAAGGCAGTGGGCATGCAGTGGGATGCACGGCTGCACGGGGAGTCTGAGCCCCATAATGACAGGCTTGAGTGAGTGAATGCACCGGCGAGCGAAAGAGGAACGCTGGCACCTGAGTGCCCCTCTATTTATTAACTGTGGGCTGAGATCAGTGGTCTCATTGGCTACCAATAACCAATCAGGCTTGCAGTCAGCCAACCTTGCCATAATAGGCAAGGAGCCACAGGCCTGGACTTTCCAAATATGGGGGTGACATGGGCCTAGCACCTGGCAAGCCTGAGCTTACACAACCTAAAGCCTGGGCAGGCCAGACTCCACGTGGCACAAGGCCCGTTGTGCCCCTCTGTGCTGGCCATGTGCTCACCCCTGATTAAGAAGCAGGAAAAACATGTCCAGGCAGGGCAAGGCATATGCAAATCTGTTTTTGGGCCTATCGGCCCTCCACGACACATAGAGAGCACCAAAAGGCAACATGAATTATGGGAGATGGGGATGTTGGGTCAAACCCCCCCTTTGGGGTTTGCAGTCCATAAAATTAAACCTGGCAATAAGGTACTGATAAAGACTTGGAAAGAAGAAACTTTGTTACCTACATGGGAGGCCATTTCTTGTGTTGCTCACCACAGAAATGGCCATCAGAGCAGCGGGGAAGGGGTGGACACAGGCCTCAGGAGTAAAGGGACCTGTCAAGGAGTGGCAAGTGACCTCGGATCCAGGCGAAACAAAAGTGCCACTAAGGAGGCAATAAGATAAGCACTGGTGGAATGTCTAAACACTTATCACTCCTAGGGACTAATTGGGACTTCAGAACCAATACTCAAAACTGGCAACAGGTGTTGAAATTGTTACAAACAGGAGGGACTGCTTAGTGGGGAAGAATTGGGGTTTTTTGGTTTGGTTTGGTTTGGTTTTTTGTTCTGTTTGTTTGTTTGTTGGGGTTTTCTATTTAATTTGTGACACATGTTTCAAGAAAAGCAAAAAGGGCAGTGAGAGGCACCCAAGAAATGAAAAGAGGACAAGACCAGAGTGGGAACCAGTACAGCGGCTGAAGGTCTGCCGAGGGCTGCAACCCCTTTGGGCTGTGACCACCGAGTAACATGGCTCTGGCCGGACCTCTTCTGTAGCCCAGAATTGCAGTGACTGCATTACTGCAACTGGGAGGGGCAACATTGTGTCTCAAAGAGTCGTGTACCATACAATTTATGAGTGCAAAGGACCAAAGATAGATCCCCGCTATCAAAACCGAACAGAATATGCCAGGTGTGATGTGGTGGAATTGTGTGTTGGGCCACCTGGAATAAGGGACCAAATTCGTGTGTAGGTCTGAGAGCAGGAGTGCACAGCTGAAACCTGCAATCCAGTGACTCTAACAATATATGACACAGAAAAAGGTGGAAAAGCAAAGTACATGAGATGTGGAGTCAGAATTGCAGGAAAGGGGTCAGACCTAGGGGTGGTGCTGGATAGAAAAGTCCTACACAAGGGTAGAGAGGGAAAATCACAACATTTGGTATTTCACTCATTCTATCATGAAATAGAATCAGGAGTTCAGTAGGAGATTCCAACAGCTGCTAAAAATCTCTCTGTAAATTTGGCTGAGAGCATTGCAAAATCATTGACTGTAACCAATTGTTATGTCTGTGGAGGTACCAGCCAAGGAGATTGATGGCCCTGGGAATTATGGAAGCCAACATCACTGATCCTATCACCTGGAAGTGGAGAGAGGTAATAGAAAGCAGCAGTGGGTCCTACAAACCACTACAATTGGAAGGAGTTGCTGGCAGAGACTGGGTGATGGTCAATTTGTAGGGAATCTGGAATGTGAAGGGGGTTACTAATGGCAGCACAATCATAAATGGGTGGCCAGCCCCGGGTGGATATTACTGGATAGCCTGTGCTCACCTACCCAAAAATAGGGTAGGACCATGTGGATTGGGAGCAATTAGACCCAGCTTCTTCCTGTTACCAATCTCCAAGGGAGAAAGATTAGGTGTACAGTTGTTGGCAGAGAGAGTGATTGGCATTAGAATGGGCTGCCCAGGGAGGTGGTGGAGTCACCACCCCTGGAGGTGTTCAAGAAAAGCCTGGATGAGGCACTTAGTGCCATGGTCTGGTTGACTGGATAGGGCTGGGTGCTAGGTTGGGCTGGATGATCTTGGAGGTCTCTTCCAACCTGCCTGATTCTATGATTCTATGAGGATGTTCAGAGACAGAGTCTTTCCCCATCATTCACACATGCCCTGCCCTGCAGCACTCAGAGTCTCCCTGGCCTTCTGCTGCCCCTGCCAGAGGCTGGGAGGCTCCTCAAACCTCCAATGCCTCGGCACCCCCAGGAACAGCTGATGGTGTTTGTGCTCACTCAGGTTCACTTCACCTCATCTGCTTACATCTCATCTGCACAGTGCCAACAGGCACTGCTGACCTGCTGCCTTTTGCTCCCATGGAGGGACCAAGAGCCTCTCCATGCCATGGTGAGAGGTCAGTGCTGGAAATGGTGGTTGAGAGGAGCTCGTCCAGGATGACTGCCCTGGGACAGCTTCCCCGGGGTGTGCAGTGAACACAGGCACAAATCAGGCCCTTCTCTGCTGGCCCTTCAGGTCTCCTGTAGGAGGCCTGGCTGTGTGAGGACACTGCCCTGCACGCTCACACTGTAGCTGTTCTCTGCTCTTTTCATCTGTGGCACAATTTATTTGGCATACTCTTGAGAGAAGCTTTGGCAGAAGGCCTAAGCCTTCAGACACTGCCCTGAGCAGATCACCTGCCTTTGTGGAACTGCTCTTGTGGAGGCCAGGTCCACGGGAACATGACCTGCCCCTGCCTGTGATGACAGACTGCCACACTGCAAAGCTGTGACCAAGCCTCTGAACCTTAGACCCAGACAAGGAATCAGAAGGAGAGTGTGGAGGTGGAAAGAAAAGAGTCTATGAAGACCAATAATTAGTTCTCTCTGGCAGCACTGGTGCTGCTCTGCACCACTTTTTCCTCCTGGACCTCTTGACAGCAGAAGTGTCCCTAAAACCTTCACAGAAGCCTTGCAGGAAGGTCTCAGGGAAGACTGTTACTGAACATCCTTTGGTTTTATTTGAACAGAAGCGGAGCACAGAAACTCTTAGACAAACTCTTGGCCAGAAAACACAACAAAGAGTGGATTGGAAAGGGCATGACAGTATCATAAAATGAAGATCCACCACCACTAGCAAAAGAATGCAGAAGCCAGAGTGCACTGAGAGACATCAGAGCTGCTCTGCAGGAGAAGAGAAACGATTTATTGCTTCTGAAAGCATCCAGTGAGCAGTTTGCTCAGGGCAGCCTTCAGCTCCTGGTTCCTCAGGCTGTAGATGAGAGGGTTCACTGCTGGAGGCACCACCGAGTACAGAACTGCAAGCACCAGATCCAGCGACTTGGAGGAGACGGAGAGAGGCTTCAGGTAGGCAAAGATGACAGTGCTGATAAACAAGGAGACCACAGCCAGGTGAGGGAGGCAGGTGGCAAAGGCTTTGTGGCGTCCCTGCTGAGAGGGCATCCTCAGCACTGCCCTGAAGATCTGCACATAGGACACCACAATGAACACAAAGCAGCCAAATAATAAACAGGCACTGACCACAATGAGCCAAACCTCCCTGAGGTAGGCTGTGGAGCAGGAGAGCTTGAGCAGCTGGGTGATTTCACAGAAGAACTGGTGCACAGCATTGCCCTGGCAGAGGGGCAGGGAAAATGTATTAGCTGTGTGCAGCAGAGCATAGAGAAATGCAGAGGCCCAGGCAGCTGCTGCCAGGTGGGCACAAGCTCTGCTGCTCAGGAGGGTCTCATAGTGCAGGGGTCTGCAGATGGCAACGTAGCGGTCGTAGGCCATGATGGTGAGGAGAAAATACTCTGCAGCAAGGAGAAATACTAAAAAGAAGACCTGAAGAACACATCCTGTGTAAGAGATGTCCCTGGTGTCCCTTAGGGAATTGACCATGGATTTGGGGATGGTGGTAGAGATGGAGCCAAGGTCAAGGAGGGCAAGGTTCATGAGAAAGCAGTACATGGGGGTGTGCAGGTGGTGGTCCCAGGCTATGGTGGCGATGATGAGGCTGTTGCCCAGGAGGGCAATCAAGTAGATGGCCAGGAAGAGGCAGAAGTGCAGCAGCTGCAGCTGCTGTGTGTCTGCAAATGGCAGGAGGAGGAACTGGCTGATGGAGCTGCTGTTGTACACTTTTTGTCTCTGGGCATGGAAACCTGTCCAATGAGGAAAGGACAATGACAAGTTAGAGGACACTTCTCTCAGGCTCATCACTACCTACCTACTTGAGATGCCTGAGGAATGGATCAGTTCATTCCCATCACTACCCACCAGTGACAGAGTTCATCTGTGGTGGTTTGGCTCTGTAGTAGTTTGAGGCTTATTGGAAAATTCCAAGAAGAGAAATTGGAACTTTCCCCAGAGTTCAGTGCAGAGTAAATAAACAGAGCAGCAGAGGCAACAGTCATGGTGATAACTCTGTGCCACTCATTGGTTTGCCAGGAGGACAAAACAGCAATGTATAAACAAATTTGCTGTCTTGGCTCTCGGGCTCTGTCTCTGTCACTGTTCCTTTGCCTCTCCAACTCCTCCACACTGTGTGCAAACCTTTTGCTGATAACAGTTGAGGCCTCACTGGTTTCCTATCTGGGGGGAGAGAAGAAGGTGGTGTTGGCCCCTTCTGTGCTTCCCTTGTCCTGAGAGGGAGGATTGGATTTCTGTGTTAGTTCTGAGTTGTGACTAACAATAGAATTGCAAACAGCTGGAATACATTTTTAATGTATATGCTTCTGAGTGAGCTTGCTGTGAAGCATAGCTTCAGCTCACTTCCAAACCTTCTGAGCTAGCCTGGGGATTGCAGCTTGCTTTGAGAGGTAATTTCTCAACCCACCACAGGCCCTGGCTAGCAGCCAAATGCCCACCACAGCCACTCTGTCACTCCCCTTCTTAAATGGACAGAGGAGAGGGGAAAATGCAACAAAAGCAGTGATAAGCAAATGACAGTAAGCAAAGCAACAGAGCACAGGGAAGCAAAAGCAGAGGGAGAGATGTGAGTCTCTGCTGCCCATCAGCAGGTGATGTTCAGTCTTAGGGAGCAGAGCTCTCTGCTCTTGGTAGTTCCTCTGGAGGACAAAGGCCATGGACGAATCTTCCCAATCTTCCTTCTTTCACTTTGTTCTTATATGTGAGCTGACCTCATACAGCATGGAACAGCTCTTGGGCCAGTCTGAGTCAGCTGCTCAGCTCTGTCCCCTCAGACTCTCAGGGCAGGGAACTGTTGGAAAAGCACAGCCTGGGTGTTCAGCTCAGCAGCAGCCAAAACACTGCTGTGTGATCAACACTCAGCTACAGCACTGCAGAGTACAGCACCAGAAAGATGTTTTGAGGAGAATGAGCTCCAGTTCAGCCCAAACACACTACACCAACACAGCTTCAAATGCAGCAGAGACACAGAACTGCCATGAAGAGACCTCTGGTGTCAGAGCAGGAAGTGACCAGTCCCAGAGAAGAAGAGTCCCATGGATAGGTGGACAAACAGGAAACAGCAGTGCAGTGCTCCAGGGACAATGAAGGGAAGACAAAAAGGCAGAGGAGTTAGTGTGAAGCCTTCTCCTTACCCAGCTCTGCTCACTGCTGCTCACATGGTGGCACTGAAGGGCTTCTGTCATCCTTCTGTATGCACACTGCAGGAGCCCTTCAGGTAAACATCAGCTGCTGAGATGGAGATGCCTTCAGGAGCTAGAGCTGCAGTGTCCTGCACCCACAGAATCACCGTCAGGGACTGCGGTGACTTCTCCTCCAGTGAGCTCTCAGTCACGCTTCCAGTCCTGTCCGCCTTGAAGCTCTCTCTGCCTTTCTCATTCCCCTGAGATCCCCTGGCAGTGCCCTCAGCCCTGCTGTGCTGTGCAGAGTTGCTGCTCCTGGGCAGAGCTGTCTCTGCCATGCTCCCTGCTTGCCAGCAGCTCCCTTCAGCCCAGGAGCCTGGCACAGCTTAGCAGCACTGGAGCAGACCAAGATATTATCATGACAGCTCTGGTGGCTTTCATGCCTGTTCCTCGAGCCTCAGAGACTGAGAGAAGCTGAAGAAATCTCTCAGGAAGCCAGATGTGAACTGCCAAGTTTGCTGGAGCCTTAATGGATCCCACTGAAAACCACCACGGACAAAGGCTCCTAGGGGCTCACTAGAGCAGAAAACCAGGAGTGAGGACAGGGAGCTCAAGACAACGCCAGGGCTGCTCTGATGCTGAGCAAACCTGGATGAGTTTGACCAATCCAAAAGGCCAAGCCCCTGCCCCCAGCCCCCAGGATGAAAGATCCTGTCCCTCACACATGGCTCAGGGCTCTTCCTGGGGCAGTGGATGTGAGAATGTGCAATGGCTGGAACAGAAAGTCTATGGTGTGACACTGCTGGTGGGGCAAGTTGGTCAGTGGCCAGTAGGACAAGGGAGGTTATTCTGCCCCTGTACTCAACACTGGTCAGGTCACACCTTGAGTACTGTGTCCAATTCTGGGCTCCTCAATTCAAGAGAGATATTGAGGTGCTGGAAGGTGTCCAGAGAAGGGCAACAAAGCTGGTGAGAGGCCTGTAGCACAGCCCTGTGAGGAGAGGCTGAGGGAGCTGGGGGTGTGCAGCCTGGAGAAGAGGTTCAGGGCAGACCTCATTGCTGTCTCCAACTACCTGCAGGGAGGTTGTAGCCAGGTGGGGTTGGGCTCTTCTCCCAGGCAGCCAGCAACAGAAGAAGGGGACACAGGCTCAAATTGCGCTCAGAGAGGTCCAGGCTGGATGTTAGGAGGAAGTTATTGGCAGAGAGAGTGATTGGCATTGGAATGGGCTGCCAAGGGAGGTGGTAGAGTCACTGTCCCTGGAGGTGTTCAAGAAAAGCCTGGATGAGGCACTTAGTGCCATGGTCTGGTTGATTGGACAGGGCTGGGTGCTAGGTTGGACTGGATGATCTTGGAGGTCTCTTTCAACCTGCTTGATTCTATGATTTTGTGATTCATGAGGTCTTCATGAAGAAATGCAAGATACCTTCTGGTAGGCCTTGGTTGTGCAGACAATAGCCACAGCCATGGTGATGAGGAGGTCATCTCTGTTGGGGGCTTTCAGCTTTGCCACTGACTTCAGTTGTCCACATTGCTCTACAGTGTCCCATACCTACACCTCATGCTTTGAAGACTTCAAATCCTCTCTTCAAGTTCGCCTAAGTATCTCACCACTCTCACTGATCTGCCTCCACCCTTCCTGCCTGTTCCTGAAAGTCATGGGCCAGGCCAGTTTCCCTTTGAGTGCCCTCTTGCACCACAGCACTGCCCTTGCAGGGACATTTCCTTCTCCTCATTTCTAGTTTCCCCAGACAGGGCCTGTGCATGAGGCTCCAAATCCCATCTCGGCAGAGCTCCTGTAGACCCTTTCCACTCCTCTCCACTTTTCTCCAACAGGAAGCCCCACAGAGAGACTCACACTCCTGTTGTGGCCACATTAGGGCTGAGTGGAGGAGAATGACAATTCTCCTGGTGTGAATGACCTGAATCCTTCTATGGCAGGGAGGGCAGCCCCACAGAGACAGCCTTGGGGGTGCTGGTGTATGAAAAGCTAAACATGAGCCAGCAATGTGCACTTCCATCCCAGCGCCAGCCATGCCCTGGGCATGTGTGGACATGCCCAGGGCAGTCCAGCAGTGTGGACAGCAGGTGAAGGAACAGGATCCTGCCCCTCTGCTTTGCTAAGACTCTACTTGCAGTGCTGGATCCAGCTCTGGAGGCCTCAGCATAGAAAGACATAGAGATGCAGGAGAGAGTCCAGAGAAGGCCACACCAAAGATCCAAGGCATGGAAGCCCTTTGCTGTGAGGTCACGCTGAGAAAGTTTGGACTGTTGAGCCTTGAGAAGGAAAGGCCCCAGGGAGATCTGGTGGCCTTTCAGTGTTTGAAGGGGCTGATCAATAGCTGGGGACAGAGTTCTGATATGGGCCTGTTGTGACAGGACAAGGCCTGAAACTAAACAGAGGAGATTCAGAGTGGAGAGAAGGAAGAAATAGTTGGCACTGAGGGTGGTGAGAGCCTGGCCTAGGTTGCCCAAGGGAGGAGACATGTGTCCCATCCCTGGAACCATCCCAGCTCCAGATGTTAGGGGCTCTGAGCAACCTGCTCTAGGTGCAGATGTCCCTGATCATTGAAAGGAGATTGTTCTATGTGATCTTTGAAGGTCCCTTCCAACCCAAACCAGTCCATGATTCTGTGTTGCCCTCCTCTCCCAGAGGCCACCTGGCCAGCACCCAGAAACAGTAACTCTGTGACATCAGTGAGCCCTGTGGGCACTGCAGCAGCTGCTGCTCTGCTGGTGCCCAGCCATTGGTTCCAGCAGCCTCCAGGTGGAAGGAGGAGTTGCTGCCCCTCCTTGTGCTGGCCCACACATGGCATATGGGCACCTGTGGGTGAGTGGCACCAGGATGTGGGAGGGAGCTTGGCACACCCTGATGGGGTTCACTGGGGGATGTCTCTTATTCCCTGTGGCCACATCACAGCTTCTGAAGCCCTGTGGCAGCCCCAGCTCCTGGGCAGCTCTGCTGCATTTAGAGGACAATCAGTTTGGACAGAGATGAATCTCCCTGGGCTCTGATCAGACCTCAGTGGTCAGAGGGGCTCAGGGTTGGGCTTGGCTCTTAGTCATGGAATCATGGAACCATCAAGGCTAGAAAAGGGTTCTGAGACCATGGAGTCCAACCACTGACTCAACACCACCATGGCCACTAAACCATGTCTCCACAGGCTTTTGAACACCTACAGGGACAGTGAGTGCCACTCAATACCCAGTGGCATCTCTGGGGCAGCCAGAAGATGACAGAGCCACTGCTGGGCTTGTGGAACACCTGATGGGAGTCCTAGGCCAGCTGGAGGTCTGCAGGGCACTGGTGAGCTCCTGGAAAGCCTGATCAAAGCCCTGGGCCTGGTCAAAGTCAGCAGAGCACTGCTGGGTCAGTGGAAAGCTCAGTGGAATCCCTTGGGCTCACTAGAAGGCATCAGGGCCAGGGGAGGGTCCATGGAGATCCCACAGGAAGCCTTGGGGCTACTGCAAGGAATCAGATCCACAGGGAGCTGTTGGAAAGGCTGATGGAAGCCCTGGGCCTGCTGCAATTCCTCAGGGAAACCTGTGGGCAGCAAGCAGCAGGCTGCAGTGGAAGCAGTGGGCAGAGTGGATGGCAGGAGGACACTGTTGGGCTGTGAACTGGGGTTGGGAGCACTAGGCACAATGGAGAGCATAAGAAAGACTGCTGGGGGCATGGAATGGCTGAGAGTAGCCTCAGAGGCCTGCTGGAAGGCACCGAGGTCACTGCTGGTCTAGAGGAAAGCTAGATGGAAACTGTGCTGGTTTGAGGCTAGTTGGAACATTTTAATGAGGGAAATTAAAGCACTGGTCAGAAAAAGCAAACAATGATAAAGTCTCTATTATTCACTGGTTTGCTGAAAGGGATGAAAAGCCAAAATGTAAATTATTTATTCCTCTTTGCTCAGGAACACTACTTCCTGTGGCTTCTCCTTCGCTCTGCTCTAATCTCTTCCACTACCAGATAGTGACTAAGCTTTTCTGATTGTTTTGTCTGTCTGGGGGAGAGAGAGAGGCTTTGAGCCCCTTCTGGGCAGTTTCTTTGGGAGAGAGTTTGGATTTCTGCATTATTTCACAGTCTCACAGTGTCACAGTCTCACCAAG
>WAAF01017387.1:0-11765 GCA_013400475.1 Tricholaema leucomelas | reverse complement strand
TTGTAAACTGAGCCATGATTGTAGAATCCAAGCCCCTGTTGATGACACCATCCCCGGAGCCATGAACTGAGCTGTTGGCTCTTCCTAAATGTCCCCTCATCCATCACTGACGTTAGAGGGATAGAGGAGAAGAGAGCTTGAGCTCCTGATCCCTTCAGTAGCTGCCCTAAGGTCCTGAAGTCTCTTTTAATTGATTGTCAGCCTCTCATTGTTGCATCACCACTCACTACCCACTTGAGAGACCAGAAGTGGGTAGCAGTCTGAAGGACTCAGGAGGTTGGGAATTTTACCTACAATGTCCCTTACCTCGGCACCAGAGAGGCAGCAGACCTCTCTATGAAGTGGGTTCAGTCTGAATATTGCGCCCTCTGCTCCCTTCAGTAGGGAATCTCCTGTCAATGACCTTTTGAGGTTTCTTTTCAGGATTGTGTTTGATGGCTGGCCTGAGGCAACCTGTCTTTGGTGCAGTTTCTGGGCTTTTTGAGTCCTTATCCTTGATGATGACCTGTTCCTCCTGCAGAGCCTCATACCTATTCTGCAAGTGCACTGTAGGCAGTGTGCTTCTTAAAGTAGCACACCTGCTCCATTTGCTCCCACTTGCTGATGGGAGGATATTGGATCCCCTGCTCCACTAAGAGTTAACCTTAGTTCAGGTTTCACAGAGATTAAATTATGGAAATAGTTCTTAGTCTTTCCACCTCTTCTTTTAGTTCGGCCACCATGTTCATCAGATCTCTGATCTGCTCACACCTAACACAGGCTTCTACAAAACAACCTCATTGCTTTTCTTTGTTTTATGTTTCCTTTTACTCCTGATTAATCTAAACCAAGCTGAATATTTCAGCTATGAAAATGAAAAAAACTTAAGAGCAGAATACACACAAAAAAATATTTCTTAGATCATATATTCCACTTTACTGTTCAGCATGTTCAGACAACTATAGAAAATTAACTAAGAATGTTGTTAGATAAAGTATCGAGAGACTACTTTGCATCCCTCTGGTACTTCAGACAAATCAACAAGTACCCCCAGGGGGTGAAAAAAAACATGAGAATGCTTGTAGAAAATTATTTGTATTTACTGCTACTCAATAAGGATGCCTATAGCATGGGGCTACTGTAAATTAAAGATCGCAGAGCTTATCTAGGTATAAGTGAAATTCTGTAAATCATATATTCCAGCAGAGAAATAAATACAAGATTTATGCATCAGTAGCTATTAGGAACAGTAATCTTACTTTCTAATAACTGTGAAATAATGTAGCTTTGTGTCTACTTTCAATGATTGAACAGAAGTCATGTTTAATTTTGAAATTGCACCTCATTTGCATACCAGTTTAATATACAAAAATAAAATATAATGAAATTTCATCAAGACTTGTTACAATTATGCATTAACACAGTATACATCTACTATGTCAGTAGAACTGCTAAGGTTCCAAGAGCTTTTTAATTTATAGGAAAGATAAAGATAACAGAGCAGAGTTAAAGAAAAACCTTAGCACTTCTGAAGAACAGACTACATGATTACAATGAAAAAAATCCTTACACTGTAGGCTGAAAGAGAAAGAAAAAAAATCAAAGAAAACAAAACACTGGGTGAAAAAAGTCCTATTTTAGAAAGTGCCTGAAAACATTTATGTTCCTGTGACACACTATGTAATCTTCTTAACTGGTAAAAAAAGATGAGTGTTATGAGGCAGAACTAAAGAAATAAAAGACCTTGTATGTGCTCAAACTGTTGCCGGTACAGTGGTGCCACAACACCTATGACTATGCTGTACCTAGGGAAGTAAACTGTTGTGTATCTATTTTAAGTATTCAATGCTCATAATTGGATATCAACAGTTAAGTTTGCTGCAGATAAGTCCCTACTTTGAGAAGCTGCATTATGGTTCCGCTTTGTTGGTGACATCCAGAAAATTATTGAGAGGTTTGTTATCCTACTCTGGAAATCTACTGATAAAAATTACATACATACATACCCACACCTTCTCCCAGAAATCTTATTATCAATTCATAGAACCATAGAATCATAGAATCAACCAGGTTGAAAGAGACCTCCAAGATCATTCAGTCTAACCTATCATTAAGATACATATCAGCTGCAAGTAATAAACTGAACTGTGTTTCCTGTGTCTGATCCGTACTGGCAATTCTTTCTCTCTCTAGCTTCTAGCTAATAACCATAGAATCACAGAATCAACCAGGTTGGAAGAGACCTCCAAGATCATCCAGTCCAACCTAGCACCCAGCCCTGTCCAATCAACTAGACCATGGCACTAAGTGCCTCATCCAGTCCTTTCTTGAACACCTCCAGGGGCAGTGGCTCCACCACCTCCTTGAGCAGCCCATTCCAATGGNTAACTCTTGTTTTGCCTACTTCATATCTATTTCCTTTCTGAAATATTAATGTGACTGTGACCCTTCATTTTATAAGGAGATTCTCATTATTTTAACTTAACTCTAGTTTTCACTTGTTCAAAAATACTTTTTTTCAAATATGTTTTTATTACAGCACACAACATGTATTTTTGCCAGACAAAGCTTCTTCTTCTATAGCTCTAAAATGTTGCATGTCTTCTTTTGTTGGTTTTAGTTGTTATTTTTTTTCCCCTGTAATTTTCACCTTTAAGTTCTACATTGTATCATAGAAATATTTAAACACACCAAGTGTAATTTCATAGAAGCATCATGCCTGTATTCAGTGCACCTTTCAGGCGCCCTGAAATGAACAAGAAGAAAATGTTGATACTGGTATTGAAAAGGTAAAATTTCAGATAGATATGGGAGATTGGAAAGAATCTTCTTTTCTTTGTTCTCAGGAAGACAAGCTTCTTTATTACAACTGTCCTTTGGGAATCTTCTTTTCTTTGTTCTCAGGAAGACAAGCTTCTTTATTACAACTGTCCTTTGGATTTGCACAGGTACACCATTTACACAAAGCCTAAAATAAGTGACAAGCTGTGAAAGGCCATTTAGCCTGAAAAGGTGATGAGGCATCAATTCACTTCCTCATCGCTGCGGTCTCCACCAGATATGCTGATTAAGGAACCAGTCTTATATTGCAATTGTCCTCTTTCTAGCCAACTCCCATAGGCACTAACAGAACTTCAAGGCAATGGTCATCTTCAGTTTCTTTTCTGCACTCCAGTCATCCAGTCACAACAGCGTATTTTTTAACCCAAGTACATAGAGCAGAGGCAATACTGTGCAAAATGGAAGTTGAACTACTTCCAGAGAGTCAAAGAATAACAAAGGTTGGAGGGGACCTCCATGGGTCATGTCGTCGATGTAAATCAGGTTACACAAGGCCTGTCCAGATGAGTTTTGAACATCTCCAAGGACAAAGATCCCTCAGCTTTGTTAGGCACCTATTCAAGTCTTTGGCCACTGACTTCATACTCAGAAAACCCTTTCTTTACACAACACTAGAATTTACCGTGTTCTGCTTTGTGTTCTTTGCCTCTCAAGCTATCACCATGCACCTCCAGAAAGTATCCATGCCCATCTTCCCTTTATTTTCTATTTAGTTGTAAATAGCAAGATCTCTGTGAAAACTTGTTGCCTTTCCAAGCTGAACAGACCCAGTCTCCATCTATATCCTATGTTCCAGCTCTGACTATTCAGCGGCCCTTCACTAGACTTGCTCTTATACGTCAGCAATCTTACAAATGCCAAATAAAAGGGAACAATGGATTCATTCCCCAGGCCTGCCAACTACAGTCTTACAAATCAAGTCTAGGATACAGTTGCCCTTCACTGCTGCAAGGGTATGCTGATGTTTCAAATCCACTATGATTCTCAAGCCTTGTTCTGCAAAGTCCATCAAAATAAACTCCAGTAGCAGACATTGTACATACTCAGTTTTTGAAAGAGACAGATCCTCAACTAAAACAGAGCATGATTACACAAAGTAGTTAAGAGAAAACATCTAGAACTGCTAACTCAGAAAACTCCCTGACAGACAATGGAAAACTTTAAGAGACTGCATAGCCATTTCAGGGTCTGTTACTTCACGCACTTCCATTTAATGCAAAGCACTGCTTTGAAAAGTAGTATCATAATTTAAACTTGGTACAGAGAAGATCACAGTTTCTGTATAGTTTTAGAGTAACTGCTTTATAACACTTCATATGAATACATATAAATACACAGAGAGACTTTAACATTTTAATAAGAGGGCAATTAAAATTAGGTGGGTTGAGATGATGCACTGAAAGTATTATGCTCTTAGCAATACCCTGCAAGTGATTTACTGAAATGAAAAAAAAAACCACAGTCATTCTTTATCAAAATTAAGGTACCACCATCTCCTATCTAATAAACTCTCTATCCTTTTGAGAATGGATAGTCAGTAAGGTGATGCCAATAAACTAAAAATGTATTTCCCCACACATTCATAAAAAAAACCAAAATTGCTACAAACAGATAGCACTTAAAACATGGATGTTCAAATGTTTAGAAACAACAATCTTGCCACGCTCAAGCCGAAACCTCTGACAATACCAGCACATGTATCAAAATTTCAGCTATGTACTACCATGACAGTAATATGCTGCTTTGTGTCTTAAAATATTAGAAAATTGGACTGGACATCAGTATATGTCCTCTGGTCAAGAAAGGATCATGGCCTTCCACTGAATGAGGACACAGCTGCTTGTCAACTTGTTCTCTGTTGAAGGGAAGCTAGTGTGGACAGAATACACTACTAAAAAAGAAGGGTAAGTAAAACCATTTAGTGTAGTTATGTCACTGGCCAGGAACTGTCTGGCAGCCCTACAGTAAATGGGGCAAATGCTGAGTCATGCTATTACCAAGTGCTAATAGCACAAAAACAACTGAGGAAATGAAAAATGAAAATATGCCAGGGTGAAGGGGAATGTAGTGGGGTTTTGGCTGGTTTGGGAATGTTTTTTGGTCAGTTTCTATTTATTTGGTTTGTTAATTTAGGAATGGGTCAAGGCACATGGAACTTGAACACATTATGCATTATATAGACAGAGTTTTTTTTTCCATTCTGAAAATTCTGTGGGACTGCATAGTTTCTGAAGAACAGATTATTGCTGAAGCTTTCAGTCAAAAGCCAAAATCTAATTTTCAGTAGAGCTGATGTTAACATTATACCTTCTCAGAAAATACTGTCATTTGAGCAGGCAAATGTGATAAGGAAGCACAATATCAAATGTATTAAGATGTTTTTAAAATTCCACAATCTAAAATGAATCAGCTTGCAGTATCTCAGAAAAAGTAAGTTATTTCTAAATGTTCCACTCATTTCTAAGTCCTGTACCAACTTCACTAAGTAAATAATAAGAATAACCTGATCCCACTGCAGCAGAGGGTAAGCAGTGTCTTAGTGTAGTTAGCCACCACAAAAATTTGCCAAGTCATTACTTCATCTAAGTTGAAACATATTACCTATTAATATACTTGCTGGTAAAAATGATTGTCAGCAAAACGGAGAAGCAAAATATTAAATCATAACGTTTAAACTGAGTTGGTTTTCTCTCCCATCTTCTATTTTTCCTCTTTGCTTTCCCTCAAAAGATAAAATAAATACAAGAACGGTATGACAGCTTTATCTTGGGCAGGTTGGCAAATGACCTTTTGCTTTTAAAAAAAAAATCTCATAAAGTATCATCTTTCTTGCATAAACCCCAAAGTATATGGATGTCAGCAAGTTGCAAAGTGTTCCAAGTTTGCCATGGAAACAACATTCTTATTTCAAAATAATACAACTGCTCACCATGGACTATTGGCATGAAAGCTTCCAATCCAAGCTCATTGACAGCTTGCGGAGTGGACAGATGAGGCATGGAAAATATTTTAAATTAGTTCATTTATCTTGCTCAGACATGGGAAGAGACTAAGGATTTTTAATGCTTACAGAAACCAGCAGAGGGAGAGAATGGGGGAGGGAAGTGGAGAAGGAAGAAAAAAGCAAAGATAAAGGTGTGTAAAAGAAAGGGACTTAAAGTAGAAAAAAGCGGTAAGGAGGAAGAGAGGAAGGGAGAGAGGGAAAGGGGGGGCAAGTTTAGGCAAGCAAAAAACAGCACCTTTTTATAAAAATTATTACTAAATTTCACACAATGCACTTCTATCATTAGAAAATGGACCTCGACATTTGATAAACCAGCAGATGTCTTATCTTCATAGTTTTTAGAAAACAAACATTGGCTTTTATTATTGCACTGAACACACACAGATTAAAATTGTTTTGTCCTGGAGACTCAGATTATAGGTATTTTTCAAACATGAGGCATAATTCCCCTCACATACCTCAGCAATTACGCCATACACATCCAAGATGAAGAATACAACAGATTAAGTGTTAATTCAGAGCATCTTATTGCTATGGATGTTATTGGAGTTCAAGACACAGCAAGGGAGATGGCTGAATGGACAATGTCTTTAAGCCAGCTTTTCAAGCAGAAGAGGCGTGAAGGAGGTTAGACTTTTCCTCACATCTTTATCTTTGACATTTTTTATTTTCTAATTTCCTGCTCCAGGAAACGCTTCACATCCTTGATGGACATGTAATTGATTTGTTTGGTGCTAGTATTTAGCAAGGACTGCTATTGAAGGGCAAGCTGTACTCTCTTCCACTGTGATGCCCAGTCCAGTAAAAACATTACAGAAAATTACTAAAGTCTGTTTTACCCATCCAGTGTGTAGACTGACCCATCTATTAGGTTTAAGTGAAGGCATTTAGCCTGAAAATTACTTTGTTCCATTTAAAAATAACAGTTTCTCCATCTCTGCCATCTGGCTGTATACTTTTCTTTCCCCCCAAAAAAGCATAATGTTTCATATAACCAGAACTCCATTAAATTATGAAGCCTTGGTCTATGGATCTATGTTTCCAGTTGCCCATGGTATAATTTTGAGAGCTGCTTTTCCTTCATTTTTGTATCACAAGCCTTTTCCTTAACGGAAGATTCACTCGCAAGAAAAAAAACTACTAACTACAGATTAAAGGCAATATTTCAGATTTCCCTACAAAACACTGTATTAGCAACAATATCTAGAAATGTACAAAAGCCCAGAACAGGAAGAACACATAGCATAAAGGCTGACTTTTGATACCAACTTTCAAAGCTTCTTTTTGATTAGTTAGACTTCCAGAAAATACTCTTTCTCTCTACACAGTGCGTCCAACTCTGTGTTAATGAACCATTAAAAGATGCTTCATTGTGTCTTAATGGCATAATACATTATAAAAGTCAGGTGAAGGAAGGAATTACACCTCTCAATCTAAAGACATGTCATATAAAAGGCCATAGCTGATATTTCCAGAAAGAAATATAACAACAATTTGCTAATATAGTACTGCCAAGTAATAGGTGAATTTTTGAAAACTTGTCTACCATAGAAAAGGCTTTTCAAAACTTGTCCAGAATTGAAATAAACCATTTATTAAACTATAATCTGACTTGAGCTTGTGACACTTACTTGAACTTGTATTTCCTATGTTTAAGCACCTTGGTAAACTACTGGAGCAGACAAGTATAATACTATGAAACAGAATTTAGTTGCCTTGGTTCCTAAATAACCTTTTAATAATTAGATCTATGTGTGATGTTAAAAAAAACTCTAAATGATTATGCAAGAACTGAGATAGCGCACAAAAAAATTCCCCACCCCATACAACTTCATGTCTCAGCATCAGAGAAAAGAATGTCATGGGTATTTGGATCTCTGAAGTCTCACACTACAGGACAGCTACTAGAGTGATATAGAGGCACTCGTGATATCTAAGCTTTCTGAGAACCATTAACATACTTACTTGCACAGATCTTTGCCACATTAAGACTAACAAATTCCTGTGGTTTCTCTCTGGTAGGAGCACACACGGCACATCCTCCTATGTACTTAGCTCAGCACCTTTCAGACAGCATCCCATCCCTTTCTGAGAGAGTTTGCTGGTTTTTGAGATCACACAGAAACTGCTCACCACAGAGAAAAAAAAAAAATTAAAAAAAAACAACCAAACAAACAAAAAAAACCCAAACCAAAGTGAAGAGAGCTTTTCTGATTCCTTGTACTTTCTCCCACTACACTTATCAGGTAGACATATATCTCCATAAGGATGGTTCAACTTTCCTTTATAATCTCATTTCAAATAGCAGTTTCAAAGGTGAGGAAGCCATGTAAGTTAATGACACTTTAAAAGTTTTAGCTTTACCAAGCTTTTTCTAGCAGAACAAAGGAAAGAAGCTGAAAAAGGAAAAGGACAAAGAATCTGTTACATTTAGAATTCAAAGTGTATGATTTACTGCTTTCACTGCTTCACTCAGAAATACTCTTCTTTTTACTTCACTCATTTCACTTTGTTACCTTACTCATTTTTTACTTATGGCTAACAACCAGCTTTTAAGCTTTGAGGAAAAGAGACGGAGGTCTCGTCTTTTGTAACTTAGTCCTCCACCCCTCTGTCCAGAGGAAAGATAGTGGAAGATCCCTCTAAGTTACCAGAGATATCTGTCAGTAAGTCAGAAAAAGGCTAAGAACAAAAACATCTAAAAAGGAATGAGAAAGCTATTTTCTGCTAAAGCGAAATGTTACTAATTTTATTCTATTCATCTTCATTTATTCTTTAAAGCAGTAATCTTGTGTTCCTTGATGCAAATGCTCAGCAAAACTGAAAACTTCTGTCAAGCATGGAAATTCTACATCCCTTTGCCCTGGAGATACTGGATATAAAGCACTGTGTGATCTAGAGCTGAAAATGAATGACAAGTGGTGATGAGTTTAGCTACCATCAATCAGGCAAACATCTGGCTTAAACAAAATCCCTGAAAATGTTTCAGGAGTGCTCTGGTATCATGGTAATTTGCTGCACAAAACCAGTGGAGACTTCTTGAAAAAACCCTACTACTGTAGCTATAACCACATTTCCACTGCCAAAGATCTTGACTCTGCATGAACCACCATAAACCACTCCAAGGAGATTTTATAAGACTGGTGTGCATCAGCTTGGTGACCTTTGTTTTATTTCACTGAAAATACACAAAAGAAATAGGTGCTCTTTCACAAGGATCAGAAGCATCTGTGCACAGTGAACTGATGGAGTTTGCAAAGTGGCTTGCAAATGAATTCTAGACTCATTAGATTCTTTCATCTTGTTAAATACATTGCTGATTAACAAATTTATAGTCATGATACTTGCTGTGATCAGAGATGTTCCTTGGCTATTTTTTTATTGCAGTCTGCTGTTTTCATTATCTGAGATCATGTCAGCCTGAATCTGTTGCACACTATTGATGAGTACAAGCCTAACCTTTGTACCCTTGAGAGGCTCTTTGCATTCACTGAATATTCCTCTCTTGACTATTAATTTTGTATCAAATATCAATAGCAAAATGTAGGAAACCAGTAATTGTCTGTAATCTGTCAAATACACAAAAATCTCCCAAGTATGGGTTGTCAGAAATAGTAAAGACCTAAGGAAAGGAACTAGGAACTCAGAACTCTTTAATTAAGAATATGTGGTATTTTCTATGTTACATGATCATATTTTTATATAAGCAACATGGTCCTCTCCTTTGTCAGTACAAAGCATTATAAATACGATTTCCTACGTGCAATGATCTTTACCTATCCTTTACATAAAAGTCAACATTTTGAGCAACTTTTTGTCCTTAGTTGCATTTTTTCATAGCTGACTTCCTGTTCTTTCGTTCAAACATGCTCCCTAAAACCCCCCAAAAGATGGTAGGAACAGAATGCATAAAAGTGTAGTTTATTTCAGCTGTATACTCAATGACTGCCATCAAGATTGCTAAAGTAGTTGTAAACGTCCAGTCAAGTATTTTCATTTAAACTTGTATATCAGATGGCAATGAAAAGCAAGAATAAAAGCCTGCTCGATACAAGAAACAGTCAGTAGCTAAAAAATACCGGATGGGGGCTAATATGCTCTATGTTTGTTTATGCAAAGGTCAGTATAATTCAATAAAGTCTGTTCTCAGTGTTTAAGTAGTTTCTGTGCGTGGCCAAGTTAGTTTGTAAGTCTAATAGTCTTCCTATGCTGCGGTCTCCCTACCCACAGGCCTAGAAGAGAGACTCAAAAGGTGCAATAAAGACAGTATTGTGGTTCCTGTCAGCAAAAAGAAGATGGTATTTTTTTCAGTGCTCTCACTAAAGCAATTCAAATTTAAATTCAAGTTTAGAATAAATATGACTTATCATCCACTGACTGGGCATTATTTCTGCTCCTTTCTGTATGCTGGAGACAAATGATACTGGCTTTTCTATGATTAGTTATAACTTCTCCACATCAATTTTCGCTGATTTTTCAATTCAGCAAATGAGGGAAAACTAACATGTAGCAAATACATCCAGTACCACTATGTATCATTTTTATAGCTGAAATTAAGACAAAAGGCTTTCTCACTGCAAAATCCAGACGTCGTCAACATTATTGATTTCAATTACATTTTGAGGTGCTCACTCTCACATATTTTTAAAAGCTGCAGGAGCAGGAAAGCTCACTGAATTAAACACAAGTTTTCACTCAGGATGAGAAACTTTTTACAGTTTAGCACTCACACATATTTACTGCAGTGGCATCTGAGTGGCCACGTGGTAGGAAAAAAGGATTTGTCCAAGAAAATATGTATGCTTAACCAACTGTTTGTGGAAGATACGGTAGACAGAAAGAGGGGATTGAGTCCAGCATCATTAAGTTTGCAGATGACACCAAGCTAGGAGCAGGTGTTGATCTGTTGGAAGGTAGGAGAGCCCTGCAGAGGGACCTGGACAGGCTGGATGGGTGGGCAGAGGCCAATGGGATGAGATTTAACAAGTCCAAGTGCAGGGTTCTGCACTTTGGCCACAACAACTCCAAGCAGTGCTACAGGCTGGGGACAGAGTGGCTGGAGAGCAGCCAGGAGGAAAGGGACCTGGTGGTATTGGTGGATAGTAGGCTGAAGATGAACCAGCAGTGTGCCCAGGTGGCCAAGAGAGCCAATGGCATCCTGGCCTGTATCAGGAACAGTGTGGCCAGTAGGATGAGGGAGGTTCTTCTTCCGCTGTACTCAACGCTGGTCAGGCCACACCCTGNATAGGTTGGATGTTAGGAGGAAGTTCTTCCCAGAGTGAGTGATTTGCCCTTGGAATGGGCTGCCCAGGGAGGTGGTGGAGCCGCCGTCCCTGGGGATGTTCAGGAAAAGCCTGGATGAGGGACTTAGTGCTATGGTGTAGTTGACTGGCTAGGGCTGGGTGATAGGTTGACTGGATGATCTTGGAGGTCTCTTCCAAAGTGGTCTATTCTATTCTATTCTAAGAGAAGTCCCTAAATGCAACTTCAATAATTTTTATTTGCTTACTGGTTCCACTGCAGGCAAAGTACACAGTACAGGTATCCTGACTGGATGTTAAGCCACAAAGCAGCACCTGCAAAGTGTTGTAGCAGGGATGTGAACTTGAAACATGACTTCATACATCTGAAATGCCTCATGACTTTTCCAGTATGAGATTTTAAAGGAATAAACCCTCTACATCTGATTTTTGACCCAGGACATTTGAAGTCTTTACCAGGGTAGAGTGTCAACTCCAATATATACTATTGATATATGCTTTCACTGCTCAAATCTCATGAGTTTTCTTCTTCTCATCTTAACACTGGCTTAGCACTAATAACTTAATATTCGTTTGTAAGGTGAGACCATCATGTTTGGAGCATGTACTATCTGAAGCACTTGTTTTTGCCAGTGTTTGCTTTAAATCACATGTTGTGGAGGGCCCATAGGCCCGAAAAA
>WAAF01017385.1:0-18844 GCA_013400475.1 Tricholaema leucomelas | reverse complement strand
ATTGCTGTCTACAACTACCTGAGGGGTGGTTGTAGCCAGGAGGAGGTTGCTCTCTTCTCTCAGACAACCAGCACCAGAACAAGAGGACACAGCCTCAAGCTACGCCAGGGGAAGTTTAGGCTTGAGGTGAGGAGAAAGTTCTTCACTGAGAGAGTCATTGGCTACTGGAATGGGCTGCCCAGGGAGGTGGTGGAGTCGCCGTCCCTGGAGCTGTTCAAGGCAGGATTGGACGTGGCACTTGGTGCCATGGTCTAGCCTTGAGCTCTGTGGTTGGACTTGATGATCTGTGAGGTCTATGAGTATCACCAACCTTGGTGATACTGTGAGACTGTGATACTGTGATTCCCAGACCCCAGCACGACAGGAGAAAGAGAGTCAGGCTTAAACCTGCCTGACTGGATTTATGCCCTGCCAGGACAGTTATGCATTGGGAATTCTGTTCACATTGGCATCCTCTGTGCTCAGCATGCAAGGGGTGAGAGGAGACCTGGAGGATTCCCTGGCCAGGCTGCAGCACTGAGATCTGGCTTGCTCTGGTGTGGTACTGCATTTTTCTTGAGATACAGGGAAGTTAATAGTGATTCATCATACAAGTATGGGAGGAAACCAGCTCTAGGGCAGAGTGTGGGTAAATTGGGAAGCTTGGTAATGAGTACTGCAGTCAAAGGTTTCCTTCCACAGGAGAAAAAAATGGAGAGATCATGACTGTGGTTTTCCCCAGAATACTTTCAAAGGGACTCGCTGGAAAAAAAATGAAATCAAGAAATCAAACACAGATGCTCAGAGAGTCCAGATAATGTATTTTAAAAGATTAAAAGCTGAAATGGATCTTTGAAAAAAGAATCTTGTCCATAAGATGATTTCCCAGGAGTCTTTTGTGGGTTACTCTAGGAAAAGGAAGTCAAACTCCGTACTAAAGCTTAAAGCTTTGTGCTGGTGCCCTTATAGTCAGACAAAACTTGTGGCTGGAGGAACTGACATGTAAAGAAAGCAGCATGCCATGTCTGTAAATGAAATAGCATCAGCTGGGCAGATGGTTTGTAAAGCTTGCAGAGGGAGAAGCTGGTAATGTGGCTTGGATGCTTATTTGAACTCTATCCAGAGAGTTTTCTTTAGAATATTCCTTAGCTTTCAGCTCGTGAAATCATAAACCACTGACAAGAAAAGCCTGGCTGAGGCACTCAGTGCCATGGTCTGGTTGATTGGACAGGGCTGGGTGCTAGGTTGGACTGGATGATCTCAGAGGTCTCTTCCAACCTGGTTGATTCTATCATTCTATGACATAGAGCTACATATGAAGAGCACACGACCAGAGTATGCTTTTACAGTCACAAATCTTTGATGCTGTGGTTGCCCCTGCTTGAGTAGATTTACATCAATCTGAAATGTAACTCTGGCTGTAACAAAGATATGAGTGCTACCTGATGGTTCACCAAGAGGACAGGGTAGCATAAGAACTGGGTCTTGCTTTTTGACATGCCAAAGTGATATTGAGAAACCTAACAAAATTCATAGCTACCATTGTCCTGGTAAAGGGATATGGTAAAAAATAAACAGCAAGGGAAGTCTTCCCTAGGAGGAAAGACTGAGAGCCCTGAGGCTGTGCAGTCTGGAGAAGAGGAGGCTGAGAGGAGATATTATCAATGTCTATCAATATCTGAGGGATGGGTGTTAGTCTCTTTTTGGTGGTGCCCAGTCATAGGACAAGCAACAACAAGTACAAGCTGGAGCACAGGAGGTTCCACCTCAGCATGAGGGGAAACTTCTTTATGGTGAGGGTGTTGGAGCCCTGGAGCATACTGCCCAAAGAGGTTGTGGAATTTCCTTCTCTGCAGACTTTCAAAGCCAAACTAGATGTGTTCCTGTGTAACCTGCCCTGGGTGATCCTGCTCTGGCAGAGGGGCTGGGCGTGATGGTCTCTAGAAGTCTCTCCCAAATGTTACTCTTCTGTGATTCTGGGAAATGAAATGGAATGAAATTAAATCATAGAATCAACCAGGCTGGAAGAGACCTCCAAGATCATTCAGCCCAACCTAGCACTCAGCCCTGTCAAATCAACCAGACCATGGCACTAAGTGCCTCAGCCAGGCTTTGCTTGAACATTTCCAGGGACAGAGACTCCACCACCTTCCTGGGCAGCCCATTCCAATGCCAATCACTCTCTCTGCCAACAACTTCCTCCTAACATCCAGCCTAGACCTCCCCTGGCACAACTTGAGGCTGTGTCCCCTTGTTCTATTGCTGGTTGCCTGGGAGAAGAGACCAACCCCACCTGGCTACAGCCTCCCTTCAGGTAGTCATAGACAGCAATGAGCTCTGCCCTGAGCCTTCTCTTCTCCAGGCTGCACATCCCCAGCTCCCTCAGCCTCTCCTCACAGAGCTGTGCTTGAGGCCCCTTCTCAGCCTTTCTGCCCTTCTCTGGACACATTCCAGTACCTCAACATTTCTCTTGAATTGAAGGGCCCAGAACTGGACACAGTACTGAAATGAAATGAAATAAAACAAGATGGGACAATGCTGAAGGAATTGGGAAGAAGAACAGTAAGAGAGAGAGAGAGGTTTTCACTGACAAAGAGATATTGGAGTTCCAGTGTTTCTTACAGCAGCAGGACTCCACTTGGTCAGGGCAGTTGGCAGCAATCAGCTTTTGCTCACAGTGAACCCTTTTGGAGGAAAGTTATTTTCAGCAGAAGGATTGCCATGACGTTTGTTCTCTTTCCATGCAGTGTTCCAAACAATCTGCGAGGTGCAAGTACATGTCATTGACATCAACGACCAGATTCCCATCTTTGAGAAGTCAGATGTGAGTATTTGTAGCACTGGTTTTGATGCCTGACAAATGTGTGAGCATTGCATTCCATGTCTACAGAATGTCAATGGGAAGCTAACCATCTACATAATAAGAAACAGAGCAATCCAGCAGTGAAAACTCAGACAAGGTCTTGCTGCAGAGCCTGTGTATAAGCTCTGCCTAGATAGAATCATAGAGTCATAGAATGGTTTAGGTTGGAAGGGACCTCAAGGATCATCCAGCTCCAACCCCCTGCCATAGGCAGGGACACCTCCCACTAGAGCAGCTTGCTCAAGGCCTCATCCAGCATGGCCTTAAACACCTCCAGGGAGGAAGCATCCACAACCTCCCTGGGCAACCTGTGCCAGTGTCTTACCACCCTCACTGTAAAGAACTTCCTCCTAACATCCAGTCTAAATCTCCCCTCTTCCAGCTTAAACCCATTCCCCCTCGTCCTGGCATTCCCAGACCTTGTCAATAGTCCCTCCCCAGCCTTCCTGTAGGCTCCCTTCAGATACTGCAAAGCCACTCTAAGGTCTCCTCGAAGCCTTCTCTTCTCCAGGCTGCAGAGCCCCAACTCTCTCAGCCTGTCCTCATAGCAGAGCTGCTGCAGCCCTCTGAGCATCTTCCTGGCTCTCCTCTGGACCCATTCCAGTGAGCTCTAGTGAGCAGTGGGACTGACTCCTGGTTAATTCTGAAATATTAAGTCATTTGCTCAGTGGAAAACTATGTGCACAAAAAGGAATGATTCTGTTAAAGTGGTTTATTCCAGAAAGGTGACTTCTGCAGGCAAAGGGGGAAGGAGAGACTTTAACATCAATTAAAACAAATAAATAGGGAGAAAACCACCTATTATCTCCCAAGTTCCCTTCCAAACACTATATTAATGTATCCAGAATGGAAATCAAAGGCTCTGTTTGCTTTAAGCAGAAACAATGACCAGTGACCCATGTCCTAACATCTGTCTGCTGGCTTTTGGCTCTGAAACAGGTATCAGGCTCTTGCCTCTTCCTGTGGTGAGGGTGCTGGAATCTGACAGAGTCCTGCAGACCTGCCTGCTAGCCCAAGCCTCCCTGCAGATGCTGTAAGGAGTAGAGTGTCTACATTTACATGTCTAAGCTCCCACCATACCTGTAGACAATGTGGGTGGTAGGCTTCAGAGAGCTGCCTCCTACACCATCAGGTGTGGGTGCCCTCTGGGGAAGGCTGTGTTGGATATTAGGTTTTGCTGGCTGCATTTCCCAGCTCTCTGGTGATGATAACAGGAGCTTAGACACATGCAGACTAGGTACCTACATAGCAGGCTGTTGACCTTCTTAGCTCAAAGTCTCAGCCTTAGACTGTGTCTCAAGATGACACTGCCAAGTCATGGCACGCCTCAGATAGAGTACATGGAGTTAGGCTGCTGGTGTGGCCATGGCCTGTGGTGCACAGAGCAAACAAACATTTAGCAGCCAGTGGCTAGCATGCTCACCAAGTACAGAGGAGCTGTGCCTGCAATGCTCACAGCAGCCTTGTGGCTGTGAGCACTGCATGGGGGAGGGCTAGGCTGGATGGTAGGAGGACGTTGTTGCCAGAGAGAGTGGTTGGCATTGGAATGGGCTGCCCAGGGAGGTGGTGGAGTCACTGTCCCTGGAGGTGTTCAAGCAAAGCCTGACTGAGGCACTTACTGGTTGATTGGCCAGGGCTGGGTGCTAGGTTGGACTGAATGATCTTGGAGGTCTCTTCCAACCTGCTTGATTCTATGATTCTATAATTCTGTGATTCTATATGGAGTGGTTCCAAGAGAGGAACCTGATCTAAGGAGGGTGTCCCTGCCCATGGCAGTGGGGTTGGAACTAGATGATCCTTGTGATCCTTTCCAACCCTGACTGATTCTATGAGGAGCTAAAGGTATGGGACTCCTGCTGTACTAGCAGCTTGTCCACTGGCAGCAAACCTATCAGCTTTGATAAATGTATGCCTAAAAAAAAGGGCTATAGCAACTTTGCAGAGACTCTAGTGCCCATCTCACAGCTCTGGGTTGCACCTGTACTGTTGCAGTGCTCTTGTACACCCCTCTGACCTGGCTACAGCTCTGCAGTGGAATGCACTCACAGCTTCTCGCCCTCAAACAGCCGCTCTGGGTTAAAACACATCCATGTTTGTGTGTCACAAACTTGTTGCAGTGCTCAGACTTTTATCCACAGATGCTGCTTGCTGTGTCCTGTTTCAACAATCTCTCTCTCCTCAGTATGACAGTGTGACTGTTGCTGAAAATCTCCCGGTAGGAACAGTGCTCCTAGAAATTCAAGCTACAGATGGAGATGAGCCTGCCACAGGGAGCTCCTACATCATTTACCAAGTGAAGGAGGGAGATCCAAACAACACCTTCATCATAGAGACAGATTCTGAAACAAACCGAGGGTTCCTTAAGGTTAACAAGGTGAGTAGGTGGGTTTCATTTCCCTCCCTTTTTCAGATGTATCTTTGCCATAAACAGGAACTGTCCTGGTGATGATGTGCAGGGGAGGGCATTGGCTAGTAGTGGAGCAAGGCTACCTGAAGCATGGTGCAGACTCTTGGGGCTCAGATGCTTTGCCTGTGAAGTGCTCAGGCACACCTACTTGCCTTTGCTGTCTCCTACCAACCATTGCCACCAGCAGCTCCCTCTCCTGGCTCTGCTGCTGGCCTCTTCTCTGGAGGTCAATGAAATGGTCTTTATGCACCATAAAGAAGAATAATAATGAAAAAGGCATTATTTGAGTGGTTCTGCAGCAGTGTTTCTGGAAAAGAAAAAGGCAGCTAATTGCTTCCATGGGCTGTGGCCATAGAATCATAGGATCAGTCAAGGTTGGAAGGGACCACAAGGATCATCTAGTTCCAACCCCCCTGCCATGGGCAGGGACATCTCATACCAGATCAGGCTGTCCAGAGCCTCACCCAGCCTGGCCTTAAACACTTCCAGAGATGAGGCTTCCACCACATCCCTGAGCAACCCATTCCAGGATCTCACCACTGTCATAGTGAAGAACTTCTAACATCCAATCTGAATCTACCCATTTGTAGCTTTGTTCCTATCACTACCTGACATCCTAAAAAGTCCCTCCTCAGCATTCTTGTAGCCCTCTTAAGATACTGAAATGCCACCATAAGGCCACCTCAGATCCTTCTCCTCTCCAAATCGAACAGCCCCAACTCCCTCAGTCTCTCCTCATAGCAGAGCAGCTCCAGCCCTCTGAGCATCCTTGTGGCCCTTCCCTGGACACCTTCCAGCACATCCATATCCCTCTTGTAATAGAGGCTCCAGAACCAGATGCAGTACTCCAGGTGGGGTTTCACCAGTGTGGAGTAGAGGGGCAAGATCACTTCCCATGCCCTCCTGCCCACACTTCTCTTCCTGGGCTGTTGCAGGGCAGAACTTCCTCCCTGCTGGTGCTCTGGGCTGCTGGTGGCTTTTGCAGTGGGAGGTGCACCTGAGAGCAACATGTCTCAATGTCAGGGTAGAGAGGCAGTTTTGTCCCTGCTGGGACAAGCATTAACTGCAGCAAAGGTGAGGTGGACGTGTGCTATGGTGGGTGCCCCTGCCCCGTGTTGAGGCCTGAAATGCTAGCAAAGGACTCTCTCATCCAAATTAGCCTTCTTGAAGGTGTGGAGCTACAGGTCCAGACAACCTATTGCTCGTTTTTCCAAGGGCTGACATGTTAGAATCATAGAATGGTTTGGGTGGGAAGAGACCTCCAAAAGTCATCCAGTCCAACCCCCCTGCAGCATGAGACAGGCCATATGGAACCAGAATACAGAGTCTTTGCAGGAGCATGTTGTTAACTCCTGTGTTGTTTGCATCCAGTTCACCATCCAGCCCAGGGGCAGGCAGATGCAGTGTTTGATGGACTGTCTTGGCTTAATGCCCAAATGGATACCAGTGATCAGAGGGCTGCAGCAGCTCTGCTATCAGGACAGACTGAAAGAGTTGGGGCTGCTCAGTCTGGAGAAGAGGAGGCTCCCAGGTGACCTTCTTGTGGCTTTCCAGGATCTGAAGGGGCCCTCAAAAAAGCTGGGGAGGGACTTTTCAGGCTCTCAGGTAGTGACAGAACTGGAGGGAATGGAGCAAAACTGGAAGTGACGAGATTCAGGCTGGATGTAAGGAGGAAGTTGTTGAGCATAAGAATGGTGAGAGCCTGGAATGGGTTGCCCAGGGAGGTGGTTGAGGCCCCATCCCTGGAGGTGTTTAAGGCCAGGCTGGCTGAGGCTGTGGGCAGCCTGCTCTAGGGTAGGGTGTCCCTGGGCATGGCAGGGGGGGTGGAACTGGCTGATCCTTGTGGTCCCTTCCAACCCTGACTGATTCTACGATTCTATGACAAGTGGCCTCCCTCAGGGGTCAGCACTGGGATCAGTGCTGTTGAGCATCTCTTTCAGAGGTGGACAGTGAGATTGAGGCATCTGCAGCAAGTTTGTGTAAGACACCAAGCTGTGTGCTCTGGCTGACACATTGGAAGGAAGAGATCCATCCAGATGGACTTGGATAGGCTGGGGAGGTGGGCCCAAGCCAACCTGATGAGGTTCAACATGGCCAAGTGCAAGGTCCTGCAGCTAGGTCAGGGCAATCCCAAGCACAAATTCAGGCTGAGCGAGGAGTGGCTCAAGAGCAGTGTGGAGGAGAAGGACTTGGGGGTGTCAGTTGGTGACAGACTCCCCATGAACCAGCACTGATTGCTGACAGCCCAGCAGGCAGCTGTGTGCTGGCTGCATCCAGAGCAGGGAGAGCAGCAGCACAGGGAGGGGATTCTGCTCCTCTGCTCTGCTGAGACCACACTTGCAGCACTGCCTCCAGTTCTGGTGCCTCCAGCATCAGAGAGACATGGAGCTGCTGGAGTGGATCCACAGGAGATCACAAAGGTGATCAGAGGGCTGGAGAACCTCCCCTACGGGGACAGGCTGGGAGAGTTGGGACTGTTCCAGCTGGAGAAAAGAAGGCTCCAGGGAAACCTTAGAGCAGCCTTCCAGTACCTGAAGAGGACTACAAGAAAGCCAGGAAAGGACTTTCTACAAGGGCTTACAGTGGTAGGATGAGAGGGAATAGACTGAAGTTTGAGGAGGGCAGAATGAGATTGGAGATTAGGAAGAAATTGTTTGCAGAGGGTAGTGAGACACTGGCACAAGTTGCCCAGGGAGGTCATGGATGTCCACTCCCTGGAGGTGTTCAAGGCCAGCCTGGATGAGACCTTGAGCAGCCTGGGCTAGTGGAAGATGTCCCTGCCTAGGGCAAGGGTGTTAGAACTGGATGATGTTTAAGGTCCCTTCCAACCTAAATCATTCTATGAACCTATGAATCTTCAGGCTCAGCCTCTGTTATTTTTTTCTGAGGAGGAGACAAATGTCCCTTGTATGACTTTTGCCACCCAAAGGCCACCCAGGGATTGTACAGAGCTATAAATACCATTGCTGTAAACAGGATGTGGTCATTAAACTTAGCTGGCAACATCATTAGGAAATGCAGTTGCTGAGGAATCCTCCACGTGGGCATGTGGATGATCTCTTTGGGTCCCTTCCAACCCCTGATGTCCTGTGTGATCCTGTGAATCCAACCCCTGTGATCCTGTGTGATCCTGTGACTGTTCCCAGTGTCCTTTTTGCAGCTGACAGCTCTCCCTTGCTTTGTGTCTCTCCATCCGCTCTCTGTACCTCCTTCAGAGGAGGGAGACTTTTTAGTGTCCCATGGGAGCTCCCCACGGTCATACAGGATCAGAGAATGGTCTGGGTTGGAAGGGACCTTCAAAGGTCATCTTGACCAATCCCTTCTGCAGTCAGCAGTGGTATACTCAGGTTTCTCAGAGCCTTTTTGAGCTTCACCTTCAATATCTCCAGAGATCCACTCATCCACTTCCCTGGGCAACCTGTTGCAGTGTTCCAGCACCCTCATGGTACAGAACTTGATCCTAACACCCAAGCTAAATCTCTTCTTCTCTAGTTTGAAGCCATTGCCTCTTGTCCTGTCACCACAGGCCTTTGCAAGCAGTCTCTCTCCATCCTTCTTGTAGCACCCTTCAGTTACTGGAAGGTTGCTATTTGGTCTCCCTGGAGCCTTCTCTTCTCCAAGCTGAACCTCCCCAGCTCCTTCAGCCTATCCTTGTAGCAGAGTTGCTCCAACCCCCTAACTGTTTTTATGCCCCTCCTATGAACCAGCTCCATCAGACCCACATCCTGTGTTGAGGGCTCCAGAGCTGGATGCAGCACTCCAGGTTAGTAGGCACTATTGCTTAAACCACCTTTTTTTTCCCCTCCTCCCCCAATTCATCCAGGCTCTTGATTTTGAAGCAGCTCCAGTCTACAACCTGGTGATCAACGCCACAAACCCCGAGCCGCTGGTGGAAGGTGTGCAGTACAACTCCAGCTCCCTTGCCTCCTTCAAAGTCTTTGTGACAAATGTGGACGAGCCTCCTGTTTTCCACAAGCCTGTGTACAAAGAAGAGGTGTCTGAAGACATTCCTGTCAACACTCTGGTCATGACAGTGGAGGCCTATGATCCCGAGGGGGATGCTGTACGGTAAAGAGCCCTAAACAACAGTCAACCACCAGCTGTTCAATCTAGCATTTGGAAAATGGTTCTAGAAGAAGGTAGAAGGTGGAGGTGTGGTGGGGTGATGGATGGTGACCTATCTCCAGCAGGCTGCTGGGCAGTGTCTTCTGACTAGCTTTATCTCTGTACTGTGACAAACAGCAGCCAGTGGGGCCTTTGAATCAGGGAACTAAAAAGGGATGGAGGCCAACATATGAGTCCAAAGCTGGTCTGAGGGTTTCCATGTCCATAATGGCTTTAACAAATGAAGCATGTTCTGTGTACTCCTAGGAACCAGTAGAACCACAGCTGCTTTTCATGTCCCACAGGGAACTGCACTTGGCTTTTTCTGCAGGCAAACACAAACCTATAGAGAAACTCAAGCTTACAACTGGCAATTAGTTGATTTTTATTTTCCAACTACCAAAGCCTAGGAGCCAAAGCTCCAGGGACAAGGAGCAATGGGTGTAAGTTGCAGCAAAAGAGGTTCTGCCTCAACACAAGAGGGAACTTCTTTACTGGTAGGGTCACAGAGCACTGGCACAGGCTCCCCAGGGAGGTTGTGGAGTCTCCTTCCCTGGAGTCTTTCAAGGGCTGTCTGGATGTGTTCCTCTGTGATCTGTGTTAGATAGGATTGTCCTGCTCTGGCAGAGGGGTTGGACTCAGTGATCTCCTTGGGTCCCTTCCAACCCCTAACAACCTGTGAGCCTGTGATTCAATATGCCTTCACTGTGGGTGAAAAGCTCTGTGCAAAGACATCTCCCACACTTGTGAGTGAGATGCAAAACCTCAGACTGGCTCATTTGGTGGCCCAACACCTTGTTGTATGATCAAGACACCTCGAGTCTCTGCCAGTTCATGGATCTATGCAGAGTGCTGTGTTGCATGGTGTAAGTGTGCCTTATGCAGTGGAATCAGAGTTATTTGTGGCTCTTGCTGCACAATTCCCAGCTGGGATGCTGAGCTGATCAACCCAAACCAAACCATCCTCGAGATGTAACTAAAATTCAGTGTAACACCAAGTAGTTAAAATGGGGTTGGAGAATATGACTGTTAGGCTTCCCGTGGATTTTCAGACCCAGAGGTTTTCCCTCTAGCTTTTGGGAACTTAGCATTCCTGGCCTTCTGTCAAAGTGGTTTGAGAGTGAGCCACACAGTCCAGAAACTCGAGGGGGTGATGACAGATGACAAGAATTCATATAGACACAAACCACATTTCTGCTGCTAAAAAGAATAGGTTAAAAGACATCAACTTAAAAGTGTCAAAAGATGTGCAAGATGTCAACACACTGGTTTTGAAACAAGAGGTACTGAAAGAACCAAAATGGTGAAGGGAAAGATCAGGTCCTATCTGCCTGTGCTTTAATTGGGTCATATGGGTAAGTTGCAGCACAAGAGGTTCCACCTCCACACAAGGGGGAACTTGTTTACTGTGAGGGTCACAGAGCACTGGCACAGGCTGCCCAGAGAGGTTGTGGAGTCTCCTTCCATGGAGACTTTCAAGGCCTGTCTGGATGTGTTCCTCTGTGATCTGTGCTAGATTGTGTGGTCCTGCTCTGGCACTGGCACAGGCTTACCAAAGAGGTTGTGGAGTCTCCTTCCATGGAGACTTTCAAGGCCTGTCTGGATGTGTTCCTCTGTGATCTGTGCTAGATTGTGTGGTCCTGTGGGGTTGGACTCAATGACCTCCTTGGGGCCCTTCCAACCCCTAATACCCTGAGACCCTGTGACATGGTCATGATTACAATACTGTGAGTAAACACCCAGAGACCTTGGTTGTTGTTTTGGTTTTTTTTTTTTAATTAATGATATAGAAAGATAATTAAGTGGTGAAGTTTAAAGCTCTCCGTGTCCCAAGCTGCTCCAGACTGGCGGGACATAAGCACTATAGTTCAACCCAAACCTTGGAGCCCTGGGCTGATCCAAAAAAGACTGCCTGGCTGCATTGCACCCTCTAATCCCTACCCTTTGGCTTGTGCCCCCATGAAAGCCAAGATGTGGGAGATGTGATGGGAGAGAAGCACACGGGGATGGGACAGAGCACACTTTGGGATCGAAAGCTCAGGAAGATCCCAGGTTTCTTAGCGAGGAAGAAGCTGGGGCTGCAGTGTGCAGAGTGGAGGAATGGTGGTGTAGCCAGAGGTCTGCTGTCACTCCTGTTCTCAGTGATTTTGGCTCCCTTTCCTCTGTCTGTGTCTCTTGGTTGGCTGTAGCACTGTGACTCTCCCAAGAATCCTCTCTCTGAGTATCATCACAACCAGGCTGCTTGCCTAAAATCAGTAAAGAACTATTTGCTTTATCAGCGTTTTTTCCCCTGATTTGGAACAGTATGCATCATTATTATTATTATTAATCCTCTTTCTTTCCAAAGATACTCCTTGGAAGGTGATGTGAGAGGATGGCTGAAGATTGACCCAGCCACTGGGCAGGTACACATTGCTTCTGCTTTGGATCGCGAGCAACAGGAAATATACACAGTGGATGTTGTTGCATCAGAGATGAGTAAGTGATGAAACAACTACAGAGGAATTCCCCTGCCCTTACTGTTTTATGGAGGCTTAGACTTGACTGATTCATGGAGTGCATTGGGTTGGAAGGGACCCTTGAAGGGCATCATGTCCAAGCCCTCTGAAGTCAGCAGGAACACCTCCAACTCTGGGGTGCATCAGGAAAAGTGTTCAGTAGGGCAAGGGAGGTTCTTCTGTCCCTCTACTCTGCCCTGCTGAGACCACACCTGGAATGCTGTGTCTAGTTTGGGGCTTCCCAGTTCAAGAGAGACAGGGATCTGTTGGGGAGAGTCCATCAGAGAGCCATGTGGATGACTGGGGGACTTGAGCATCTGCCTTCTGAAGAGAGACTCAGAGCCCTGGGGCTGTTTAGTCTGGAGAAGAGAAGGCTGAGAGGAGATCTGATCAATGTGTATGAATATTTGAGGGGTGGGTTTCAAATGGAGGGGGCCAAGCTCTTTTCTCTGCTCAGCAGCAATAAGACAAGGAGCAACTGCTACAAATTGGAACATAGAAGGTTTCACCTCAGCATGAGGAGAAACTTCTTTACAGAGCCCTGGAGCAGGGTGCCCAGAGAGGTTGTGGAATCTCCTTCCATGGAGGCTTTCAAGGCCTGTCTGGATGCATTCCCCTGTGATCTGTGCTAGATTGTGTGGTCCTACTTCGGCAGGGGACAGGGATCTGCTACAGAGGGTCCAGCAGAGGGCTAAAATGGGAGTGGAGGGCATGGCTTATGAGGAGAGGTTGAGGGACCTGGGGCTTTTTAGTCTGGAGAGAAGAAGACTTAGAGGGGATTTGATCAATAAGTATCTGAGAGCTGGCCAGGGCATCGAGTCAGTCATCAGCAAGTGTGCAGATGACACCAAGCTGGGGGCTGATGTGGCTGGGTTGGAGGGCAGAAGGGCTCTGCAGTGGGACCTTGACCGCCTGGACAGATGGGCAGAGTCCAAGGGGATGGCATTCAATGGCTCCAAGTGCCANGTAAGTTGCAGCAAAAGAGGTTCTGCCTCAACAAAAGGGGGAACTTCTTTACTGTCAGGGTCACAGAGCACTGGCACAGGCTCCCCAGGGAGGTTGTGGGGTCTCCTTCCCTGGAGCCTTTCAAGGCCTGTCTGGATGTGTTCCTCTGTGATCTGTGTTAGATAGGATTGTCCTGCTCTGGCAGGGGGGTTGGACTCGATGATCTCCTTGGGTCCCTTCCAACCCCTAACATCCTGTCAGCCTGTGAGCCTCAGAAGGATGTATTTCTTAAGAAGTTGCTTAAAAGAAACCCTGATGTTGCAGACAGTGCAGATGAAAACAGCTTCCACGAAGTTAGCTGTTATATGCTGTCCTGTTTGCTCAAGCCACACATCACCTAGAGAAGCTTAAAACTGCTGCAGTGTTTTCAGCATCAACATTTTCTGCCACTGTTTTCCTCTATAGCTATGAAAAAAGTTGTTGATCTTTCTTGTAGGTGTGTTTAGGCTTCCATCTGGAGAGTAACTTGCAACTCTCTACAGGATTTCATTTTATCATGAATTAAACTAATAGACCAATTCATCTGAAATGTATTATTCCAGCTGTTGGAGTCTTTCAGATAAGACTACCTGGGGTGAAAAACTCTAGGCTGTATCTGGTTAATGAGGTATAAAACTAGGTGAAACACAGCTAAGTAATAATGGTAGCTGCTGTTTAGGGGGATATGGGTACAAATACAGTTCCTCTGTGTCAGGGAAAAGGGGATTTGGTTTAGTCAAGGACTTGTCAGTATGAAACTAATGATTGGCCTCGATGATCTTGAAGGTCCTTTCCAATATAAGAAACTCTGTGATTCTGTGAAAAAGAGCACTGAGATGGAGTGGGGCTGTGCCTGCAGGAACAGGCTGGAGAAATAGCAGGGCTCTGAAAGCTCTTCTTGGGCCCTTTCTCTTAACCCCAAGGCAGGTTATTGACTTACATTTCCTATATAAAGAAAAGAAATGGGAAACTTAGGGAATGTCACATTTAGCAGAGCACTCCAGAGAGCACTGCTCACCTTGGATGTGACCACTTGCCAGGTGCCACGTGTGGTCTGTCTGCCACCTTCCTCTTGCTACCTCCTGAGACCTTGCCTCTGCTGCCTCTGCAGACAGAGCACCACCTTCTGAAGCCTGTCTGATGGAACACAAACCCTATGAGCAGAGGCTGAGGGAGCTGGAGTTGTTCAGCCTGGAGAAGAGAAGGCTCATGGGTGACCTCATTGCTGTCTACAGCTGCCTGAAGTGAGGCTGTAGCCAGGTGGGGTTGGGCTCTTCTGCCAGGCAAGCAGCAACAGAACAAGGGGACACAGTATCAAGTTGTGGCAGGGGAGGTCTAGGCTGGATGTTAGGAGGAAGTTGTTGGCAGAGAGAGTGATTTGCATTGGAATGGGCTGCCCAGGGAGGTGGTGGAGTCACCGTCCCTGGGGGTGTTCAAGCAAAGCCTGGATGAGGCACTTAGTGTCATGGTCTGGTTGACTGGCTAGGGCTGGGTGCTAGGTTGGACTGGATGATCTTGGAGGTCTCTTCCAACCTGGTTGATTCTGTGATTCTATGGTTACCTACGCTATGGCTACAGACACAGCAACCCAAAGTGATGTAACTTTGCATTCTGTTGAACCCTACAGATAATGCGGCTCAGAAATCCAGGGCAACTCTGGTGCTACACTTAAAAGATGTCAATGACAACCCTCCACGGTTGGACACAGATAATCCTCCTTTCTTCTGCTACCCACTCAGTGGAGGAGAGAGAGCTTTGATTCGAGCTGTGGATGCTGATGAACTGTGGTGGTATTCATCATTCAGCTTTTCTCTGGCTGATGATTCGCACACAAGAGACAATTGGGAAATCTCAAAATTCAATGGTGAGTTGACAGAGCTGCTCTTACAATGACATGAAGTTGGGAGCAGGTGTGGAGCTGTTGGAGGGTAGGAGAGCCCTGCAGAGGGACCTCAACAGACTGGAAGGGTGGGCAGAGGCCAATGGGATGAGATTGAACAAGGCCAAGTGCAGGGTTCTACACTTTGGCCACGACAACCCCAAGCAGTGATAGAGGCTGGGGACAGAGTGGCTGAGAGCAGCCAGGCAGAGAGGGACCTGAAGGTGCCGGTAGAGAGGAGCTGAACATGAACCAGCAGTGTGCCCAGGGTGCCAGGAGAGCCAATGGCATCCTGGCCTGGATCAGGAACAGCATGGCCAGGATGTAGGATGAGGGAGGTTATTCTGCCCCTGGACTCAGCACTGGTCAGGCCACACCTTGAGTGCTGTGTCCAGTTCTGGGCTCCTCAATTCAAGGGAGAGGTTGAGGTGCTGGAATGTGTTCAGAGAAGGGCAATGAAGCTGGTGAGGGGTGTGGAACACAAATCCTGTGAAGAGAGGTTGAGGGAGCTGGGGGTGTGCAGCCTGCAGAAGAGGAGGTTCAGGGCAGATCTCATTGCTGTCTGCACCTGTCTGAAGGGAGGCTGTAGCCAGGTGGGGGTTGGTCTCTTCTGCCAGGCAAGCAGCAACAGAACAAGGGGACACAGCCTCAAGTTGTGCTGGGGTAGGTCTAGGCTGGATGTTAGGAGGAAGTTGTTGGCAGAGAGAGTGATTGGCATTGGAATGGGCTGCCCAGGGAGGTGGTGGAGTCACCGTCCCTGGAGGTGTTCAAGAGGAGACAGGATGGGGCACTTAGTGCCATGGTCTAGTAGATTGGCCAGGGCTGGGTGCTAGGTTGGACTGGATGATCTTGGAGGCATTTTGCATCTATTTATTCAAACATCTAAGCCATTAATTGTTTTTTTTTTTGAGAGGTGATGTCTAGCATGTTGCAAGCTAAAATTTCATCAGTGAATAAAAGAGAAGAGACCTGTAAGAATAAATGTTCTGTGTGCATAATGAGTATGGGAACACTTTAAGTTGGTTATGGTTTCTGTAAGCATGAGGAGTTTGTGTGCTGCTGTACTACTCAAGATCCAGCCTGGCCTGATATAGAGATCAGAAGGGAAATTCCCTGCCCATATAATGCCAAAGGCCAGACTAAGTATTTCAGTGGTCCCTTTTGATGTCTGCAGGCCAGTGAGATCTGGATAAGCATGGGAAAACCAGAAGCTACCATCATCTGCAAAGCAGCCTCAGACCCCAGAACTTGCAGCTGGTGTGAGAGTTGAGCTCAGTTTCTTTCTGGTGCTGACATGAATGTTCCATTCTCTACTTACAGCTACTCATGCTTACCTCTCTCCAAAGCACACACAATTTGAAGAGAAGGTCTACTATGTTCCAGTAACAATTAATGACAATGGAAAGCCACCTTTGGAAGGAAAAGTGAATCTTGGAGGTATGCTGTGCACAGAATTACTTGTTTGAAGACAGCAGTTACAGTTATGAGCAGCTGGGGCAGCTCTAGAGGAGTTCACAAAGATGATTAGAGGGTTGGAGAACCTCACATATGAAGACAGGCTGAGGGAGTTGGGGCTGATCAGCCTGGAGAAAAGAAGGCTCCAGGGATACCTTAGAGCAGCCTTCCAGTACCTGCAGGGACTACAAGAAAGACAGGAAGGAACTTTTTAAAAAAGGCTTGTAGTGATGGGATGGGAGGGAATGGATTGAAGCTTGAGGAGGGCAGATCGAGACTGGAGATGAGGAAGAAATTCTTGAGAGTGAGGGTGGTGAGACACTGGCACAGGTTGCCCAGGGAAATTGTGGATGTCCCCTCCCTGGAGGTGTTCAAGGCCAGGTTGGATGAGGCCTTCAGCAGTGTGATTTAGGTGTGGGGTGTCCCTGCCTATGGCAGGAGGGTTGAAACTGGATGAGCTTCCAACCTAAACCGTTCTATGAATCTATGAACAGTCAAACAGGACTACTAAACTTCTAATTAACCTGATGGCATTTCTTTTTGCAGTAAACATCTGCAAGTGCTCAAGTGAGAAGTCATGTTTTGTTGAAGTGGAACGTCAGCACTCTTGGCCAACTGCTGGCCAGGCAGTTGGGATTCTCTTTGGGGTCCTGCTTGTCATTGGTAATTCACATTTTCTTGCTCCATATGAAGCCAGTCTCTAAGACTTGATGGTGCCAATGCATTTCTGACACCAGGTCACCTGCTGGGTGTAAAAGGGGAAGATCTCAAGACTGTGTATCATGGTTGCTTCAGACCTCTAAGTAGTTTTGGATCACAGGAATAGCTTTGTTTGGCCTCTGCTTCTGCATACAACTGCAAAAGAACTTGAAGTGGTGTAGTGGCTTGGGTGTTCCCTGCCACTCCCCCCCCGCCCCCCAACTTTAGAAATCACCCAGACTAGACTCAACTGGCTCTGGAAATTTGAATGAAGCTTATATTTACAGCTTAGCTCAATCTACAAGCAGATAGTTACAGTCTATACAGTTACAGACAGAAATATACAAGGCAAAAGGGAATACAGAAACACAACAGCCCTCCCAGAAACCTGGTTGGAAGGGACCCAAGGAGATCATCGAGTCCAACCCCCCTGCCAGAGCAGGACAATCCTATCTAACACAGAGCACAGAGGAACACACCCAGACAGGCCTTGAAAGGCTTCAGAGAAGGGGACTCCACAACCTCCCTGGGGAGCCTGTGCCAGTGCTCTGTGACCCTTACAGTAAAGAAATTCCCCCTTGTGTTGAGGCGGAACCTTATTTTGCTGCAACTTACACCCATTGCTCCTTGTCCTGTCCCAGGGAGCAGTGAGCAGAGCCTGTCCCCCTGCTCCTGGCAGCCCTCAGATACTTAGAAACATTTATCAAATCCCCTCTAAGTCTTCTTCTCCCCAGACTAAACAGCCCCAGGTCCCTCAGGCTCTCCTCACAAGCCATGCCCTCCAGTCCCCTAATCATCTTCCAGCAGATCTCTGTCCCTCTTAAACTGGGGAGCCCAAAACTGAACACAGCATTCAAGATGAGTCAGATCTAGTCAGATCCTAGAGAAGTCCACCTTGGGGAGAAATCTCCTGAGCCCTGAAGCATCTGATCTTGCTCACCAGTGCCTCAGCTCCCTGAACATACTGTTAGTCCAACACTGCAAGGGTTCTGCTCAAGAGGTATAGAGGTGTGGGTGTCAGAACCTTGGCTGAAATACCTTTCCAGAAAGCTTTCCCTTCTTTCCTGATGAGTGCTCTCTGTTTTCCAGGTGCCATTCTGGGAGGTGTGTTTTGGCATATGAAACACAAAGAGAAAGATGAAAGTAAAAGCCACCAGAAAGATGCAAAGGATAAGTCTGAACTGAACAGACTGGCTTAGCCACTGCTCCATCGACAGCCAGAGCGCCCTTTCTGTTGGGGAGGAGGGAACTCCTTAGCTCCCAAAGCCCCAGAGTGGACTATCACAAACTGAGGATACAAAGATGCAAAAGCAGGCTCCCAGAGGTCGATCCTCGCTTTTGTAGGTAACACTGCTCAGTCATGAACCCACAAACCCAAGCAGCAGCCTTTCATAGCAATATTGGCTTTGACTGAAGTGTTAACTCACGACAGCACCAAACGCTGAGCTCCTGCAAAGATCAATCCATGGGACCAGCCTTCTTTGTTTGGCAGCTGAAGAAAATGTGGACTCTCCAGAGGACTGCATTTTATCTAACTGCACATCTTCAGCCCTTTCCATCTCAATAAGTTACTGAACAGCAGAAAGAGGAATAAAGTCCTGTGCTACGTTTAGAGATGCCCCATGAAGCTGCAGGCATCTCTTTACCTCTCAGCAAAAGAGCTCCTAAATTCACTGCAATTTGTAATCTGCCCCAGGTCATACCTGCTTACATCATGCTGATAATATTCCTTATCAGAGTGGCATTTCAGGTTTTCATTGTTGCTATCCACAGAGTATAACCAGTTTGTGAAGCACCATGGCCTTTCCTTACTGTTTCTAAGTTAAAAGAAGTACATACAGAGTCAGGTGGTCTTGGGTAGTGTGCTGTTTTGTCATACTGCTGTGAAAGCTGTTCTTGCCTCCTACACCTTAGAGAAGAATTAAAATGTTTGTTCAAGGGTTCAGTGCTTGTTTCATTTAAAAAAGAAGAGAGAG
>WAAF01017383.1:0-29501 GCA_013400475.1 Tricholaema leucomelas | reverse complement strand
TGATTTCCAAAGTGGGGGGGTGGGTAACACCTAAACTACCACAATGTGTTAGAGGCAGAATTTCTTGTTGCAGGAAGGTGAACCTGACCACTGTCAGCAGTATAGTGCTAGACTAGATGAATCACCTTCCTTACCTTGTATAGTAACTTGCTTCTTGTATTACAAATAAGTGAGTGATGCTTTCAGTTTTCATGAGATGTTTTATAGACTTATTGCAAGATAATAGTGTGACTTAGTGAGAAATCATTATGGGTGACAGAGGTCAGTTGGCTTAAATTTTTCCTCTCATCTCTTGGTGTTAACTGAATATATGGAATATACATCTGAAAGTGTGACAGTAAGTATCAGAAGAAAGAAGCAGATGTCAGATTGTTGTTAAATTTCTACACCGAAGTTCTATGAAGTTTAGTTCTTGGAACCTCTTGAAGCTTTCTAAGGTTTGGTTCAAATTAGTGCAGTTGCAAATTCTATCTTCACGTTTATGTTGCTCTCTGTTATTTTGCCAAAGATCAGGTTTCTTTTGATTTTTTTTAAATATAAAGTACGAGTCCAAAGATCATTTCAGGGATGATATATCTATATCTATGTGTGTATATATATATCTATATATGTGTGTAATGTATTTTAATGTTTTGTAGACCTTAAGATTTTTGTAGTTTTTTTCCCACAGAAGTTCTATCATGCTGACCTATTGTTCCTATTCACTTTAACTATATATATGCTGTGCTTCTTAGCAGTGCGCCAGAGATAAAATAGTTGGGATTTTCTTCTCATCTTTGCAAGGTGCAGCTGAAAAATTGGACCCCACAGTATCCTGTCTCAAAAGCTTATATAAGCTTGCTTTCATTGTTAATGTAATATAAAGAGTCTTCTAGTATAATTTTGCATTTCTGCAAAGTTAATTCTAGTCTTTCATTAGACTGCCACTGTGATCTAAGCTTCTAATGCAGATAGAGAATTATTTCATCACCTACCTATTTTCAGGGCCATAGCTATTAGGCCCAAAGTGTTAGTTTCTTACATTTGGCATGAAATACTCTCTGAACGTTACGATAATTGAAATAGAGTTTTGAATTTTAAAATTTTAGCTGCATAATGTTTGCATTATATGTTTAGAAATGAGATTTCCTCCCTACCACTCTCCCTGCCCTTTCTCTCTAGAGAAAGAGACAGGTTGTTTAAAACAAAAGTAAGCTTGAGTAGTCTTAATGCTATCAAGAGTTAGTAAATACCCTTAGGGCCTCCAAATGGAAAAGGAACAAGAAGTTTAGAGAATTTAGGATAGCTAAGAGAAGGCATGAAAGGAGATAGCATTTCTTCTACATTAGAGAAATGAGAGTGCTGTTTGAATTAGATGTAGAGACCTTATGCAAAGCATACTGTTTTATTCACTGAAGAGATGTCATAACACAAATGTGGAGCAAGTGCTCAAAACAATCTATAGTTACGATAGATATCTGCTTCCTGCACTTGTTTGAGGCTTAGCTTTTTGATTTTTTTCTTCCCCCTTCTGAGCAGCTTGGCCATGTAGTACCTGTTTGGTGTCAGATTCTCATGGGTGGTAGAGAAGGAGAGTGGCCAGTTGCAGACATGGGTAGGTGGGAAGAAAAGTTTAGGAGTACAGTGCACATTACTACCTTCCCTAAGCACTCATTGTGTATATTGCAGTTAGTAACATAAGCTGGTGCTGCTACTCAATTAGTCAGCCATTGGAATAATCTTCCCAGGTAACTGATGGAAAACCCCAACGCTAGACACTTCTAAGACTCAGCAGGACAGGGTGCTGGGTCATCTTGTCTGGACCATGCTTCAGTCAAGAAAGGTTGAACCAGATAATCCTTGAGGTCCCTTCCAACCTTGTGTTCTGTGTCTCAGGTCCTGAGTTCCATGCTGTCAAGGCTCTGTAGCAGATCCTCATGAGGAAAGGATATGATAAACCCAGGCCCTGTCCTGTTTATGCTGTTGGCCAAATTGCCTCTAGCCTCATATTCTTGTTAAAAATGTTGTCTTTTCTGGACATGCCAATAGTTGTAATGTCTGTCCAAGCATGTGCTTAAAAACCTACAGAAAATGAATGCAGGAAATAGAAAACAGATAAAGAATTTGTGCAGTGATGAATGTTGTTCTTTTCACATTACATCAAATTCACACTTAAGCTGGGCTGTACTTAATGGCTCAAAGGGAGGCTCTAGTCTTTGTGATTGACAGAAATCCAGTCATTGTTAAAAACGAGTTCTTAGGTTCAGTCCAATTTCACTTAAGAAAAGCAATCTTTTACTTTCTGATGAAGTGCTGAGGTTTTTAATGAGCTTGAACATAGGGAAAGGTTAATGAACATTCCTTTCAAGTAGTGTCTAGTGGTTGTGTAACAAATATTTTGTTGCTCAACACATGCACTTCAAATACAAGTCTATTTATCTAATGGATGGTCTCTGGCCTTTCCATGGTCAGTGGAGAGATTCCAGGTAACTTCAAGGATACTTAAATTATTGTAGACACTATAGTAGATTTCCAAGAAAAAAAATCAGGATATTTTGTCTTAAAAGATAGAAAATTAACAGTATTATAAGAATTCTGGAAAACATTTAAGATTTTTTTCCCGAGTGATAGAGAATCTCATGTTTAAAAATGGTGGAAGAGCAGCAGATTGTAATCCTCTTAGTAGACTGCCCTCCATTTCTTCATTTATGGAAGATTCACAGATTTACATCCCTTGGAGCCTTGAAGTATCTGACTGTTCTGTCAACTGTCTCACATCATTGATACAAGGTGTAAAATCACATTTCTTGATGCTTTCTCCTAACATTAGCTTTAGCATTATAGAATCATAGATTCAACCAGGTTGGAAAACACCTCCAAGATCATCCAGTCCAACCAATCACCCAGCCCTAGCCAATCAACTAGACCATGGCACTAAGTGCCTCATCCAATTTTTTCTTGAATATCTCCAGGGATAGCAACTCCACCACCTCCCTGGGCAGCCCATTCCAATGGCAAATCACTCTTTCTGTGAAGAACTTCCTCCTCATATGAAGCCTATACCTCCCCTGGCACAATTTGAGACTGTGTCTTCTTGTTCTGTTGCTGGTTGCCTGGGAGAAGAGACCAACTCTCACCTGGCTGCAACCTCCCTTCAGGTAGTTGTAGACAGCAATGAGGTCACCCCTGGGCAATGCCTGCATTAGATGTGAGCAGATCAATGGTTTGGTGAATCTAGTGGCTGAACTGAAGGATGAAGTGGAAAGGCTAAGGGCTATAAGGGAATCTGAAAGGGAGTTGGATTTATGGCACAAGGCTCTGCAGACCCCCTTAGCAGAGGGAGGTGACCCAAGAAACAACGAGTGGTCACCTTTTGGGGTCTTTGGGAGGAAGGCTGATGTCTTCTTCAGTCTGACCTCTCTACCTTTTGTCCACCTGGCATCAGTTGTGGGTCACATTCTTGGCTGGAGTCTCCGATCTTCTCATCTTTGAATACAGTACTCTTCTTCTCCATGAGAGTGTTTCAAGACCCTCTTGAGCTTAACCTACTTCCTTTGTGTTTATCTGATTGATGATGCTTTATATCAGTGCTCACACAGTTAATGATTTAACTAGGTTCCTACGCTCTACGTTCTCTATCCCTTTTCCCGTATCACTAGCCTCAGTACTGCTCTCTTCCCAAATCCAGAGTCTTGGCCAGTGCTTCTTCTCATTTAAATCACCTGCACGCCTGGCGCTGGCCATGCCGCATCACCCTCAAGCATGCACATAGGCCACGTAGCCTGCTACGCCTGCTGCTTCCTGCCCCCTTCTGGGTTTCTCTGATCAGGAGAGCCCCAAAGCAAAGATGATGCAAGTCTATTGTATGTGCGATTTGGGTAGTGTTTTGCTGAATTGCACTCACTGCTTATACAGTAAAAGAGCTTATTAATAGTCACTGTACATTATGTTCACAAGCTAATCTATTCATAGGATTTGAGCTAAAGATCACTTAGCTCCTCAGTCAAGCTTTAATTACTTCAGAGGCTTACAAGGGATCTGTGAATCTAATAATTCAGGGGTGCTGAAACTGGATTATTCCAGAATTATTGGTTTTCTGTGGTTACTTGTAATTAGTCAACTAATTCTGCCTTTTTCTGTCTCTAGGGGAGAATATGTGGATATAATAATATACTACAGGACTGAGACTCAAGAGTCCTGTTAGTTTAGCTGTGTGATTTGTGTGCTGAGTATACTTTAAAAGGCACTTGACCTTTCTGTGCTTAGTTTTTTTTCCGTTGATAGCAATGAAGATCCCTATACTAAACCTTCTTTGTAAAACATTTTGTGAGTATTGATAAAACCAGTGCACAGGAGTAAGTAGTTTTCTTATCATATCCAGTTAGCAGAAGCAAATCAAGTGGGGTAAACAGAGAACTAAAGAAAATAAATGGTAAACTTGTTACATAGAAATAACTCTTGCAGTATGACTTGATAAGAAAGTTGTATAGATGTTAATGAAGCCAATCTCAACTAAGTTGAGAGTTAGTGTCAGAAATCTTTGTAGCTGCAGCTTTGGGCTTATTTTATGCATCTATTGCTGCACTATATGAGAATCATGTATATTGTGTTTTAAATCAGCATTAGTCACAAATGTTAGAAAAGCCCAGCTTGTGTAAATCAGCACTGATGCTCTTGCATAGCATATATTTATAACTTCACCAAATTATTAGCTCACTGCTGCCTGGATTTATTGGAGAAAAAAAGATCTTCTGAGAAATAGCTAAAATTTACTGTTTGCTAGAAACAATTTAATTCTGTATTTAGAATTTTTCAAGGACAAAGGGCAGAGGGATAGTCAGTTAAACAGATTTAGNAGCAATGATGTCACTCCTAAGCCTCCTCTTCTCCAGGCTAAACACCCCCAGCTCTCTCAGCCTCTCCTGATAGGGTTTGTGTTGCAGGCCCCTCACCAGCTTTGTCACCCTTCTCTGGACATGTTCCAGTATCTCAACATCTCACTTGAATTGAGGGGCCCAGAACTGGACATAGTACTCAAGGTGTGGCATGCTCAGTGTTGAGTACAGGTGAAGAATAACCTCCCTCGTCCAATAACCTCCCTTTTCCACTCTAAGCCAATGGAATCACTTACTTCCTTTTCAGTGGTGCAGGTTACCAGCTCACCCAAACTATGGAGTCATAGCCTTTTCTCAAAACAATTTCTTTTTTTCCCCAGCACTTTTAAATAAATTATTTTTCTTCTTTCTTAGAGTGTTAATCCTCTTTAGCTTCTATTTTCTCAATCTCTCAGCAGAATTTAATAAAACTAATAGATTACAGAATGATAACATATATCTTGTTGTTTATGTTGTTTTCAATATGGTTCTTAAGCACATGCTACATGTATTTATTCTCAAAATAGCTCTTCTGGTTTAATAATATAATTCATTACAGATATTGACTACTTATTTTGTGGAGGAAAAGCATAAATTTGGTAGTAGAAGCATAAAGGGGGGAAAAAACCAAAATCTGTAGAAATTGAATCATAGAATATCTTAAGTGGGAAGGGACCCACAAGGATCACTGAGTCCAACACCCCACTCTTTGCAAGACTACCTAAAAATAAGCCTTGAACTCTAACAAACTTGATGCTGTAACTAGTTCTCTCAGAAGCCTGTTTCAGTGACCAACCACCCTCTCAATGAGAACATTTTCTTAATTTCCATCTTTAATTTCCCCTGATGCAGCTTCTTTCAGTTTTCTCGTGTCCTATTACTGGTCACCAGAGAGAGGAGAGGTGAACCTTCCCTTTTCCTGCCTTCCGTAGGAAGTTGCAAAGAGGCCTCTCAGCCTTCAAAGTTAACGAGCCAAGTGACCTCAGCTGCTTCTTGTAAGTCTTGTCCTCAGGGATTTTCACCATCTTGTTTGCCCTCCTCTGGACACAGTCTAATAGTTTGATGTCCTTTTATTGAAGTACACAGTACTCAAGGTGTGACTATACAAGAGCCATGCCAAGAGAGACAGTTACCTCCCTCAGCCAGGACATGGTTGGCCCTTTTGGCTGCCAGGCACACTATTGACATACATTCAATGTGCCACCAACCAAAACCACCAGTTCTCTTTCCATGAGACTTTTCTTTAGCATCTCATCTCTTAGTCTGTATGTATAACCAGGAGTAGTCCATTTCAGGTGGAGTATCTGGCACTTCCTTTTCTTAAATTTCGTACAGTAATGTAAAATTTATGGAAGCTCAAAAAAATTAGACTTCCAAAGTTTAACTGGGAATTCCCATTGCCTGGGACAACATTTCACTGTGTAGAGTCTACAAATACTCTGTATGTGATATAGTAACCATCTCTCTTGGATCTGTACCCACCATATGTTTTCAACAGACTACATGAGGAAAACACTTCCTCTTCTAAACACTCTAGAATAAGCTAGCTTGTTGCCTTTGTGTTAGGATGCCAGATACAGCCTAAGCTTCAGTTCTCTTTGTAATTAAAAATAATGTGAGGAGTTTTCTTTTCTTTGGCTTTTTTTTTTTTTTTTTTTTTGTTGTTGTGTTGCTAAAGTGACAGATATGCCACTTTAAAGATTTAAATGCATGCCTTATGCAAACCTGTTTAGGGCTTGGACCGGTCAGGGGATGGTAACTTCATTTCGTTTTTGGTCCTGAACAAGTTGCTAATAAAGATACTAAATCTAGAGAATTTATAATTCAGCTGTCAGACTACAGATCAAAAAATAAATTGAGAGCACCAGAGGGAAATAATGTTAGTTAGCATGAAGAATGACAGTCACATCATTTGTGTACACATCTGTACACATTGCTAAAGTAGACTACTTTCTTCATACAGAAGGGAAGGAGAATGACAGAGTAGGGGCTTTTTCTATTTATGTCAGGGTATATGGAGTTGATGTGGATTTATGAGTTCTACAAAGCTTGAAACTTGACTTCCTAGAAACTACTCTGAGACAATACAGTTAGCAGCTCTCTAAATGGAACTAGTCTCTTTGCATGTTTCGCTCAGGGATGATAAAAACTGAAGACCCAGAATGCTAGATTAACACCCTTTTCTCTGATGGAACCTGACAGACTCTGGGTTTTTAGGACTTCAATGCAAAGTGCGATTCCTTTCTTAAAGGATTTTCATTTGTGTGGTTAGAGGAGAGTTTAGTTATGTCGTCTTGAGAGATGAATTATATCAGTAGTTTTGATGTTCCTGTTTTTCATATAAAAATACAAGGCTACAAACTCTGTAACTTTTGTTTTGAACAAATACATTTTCAGAAAAAAGCAAATGCAGTTCAAATTCAAAATCAAAAGTAGGTGTGCTCTAGGTTCTCTTACATGATAAATAGAAATAAACATAAGCAGGATTTGGATGGAACACTGAAATGAATAATCATCTTGCATACCAATCCTTCTAAGTGCCTTCATCTTAATAATGAATGGTAAGAGATGATGAGGAGACTCAGTCTCACTGTGGATGAGGCTGTAAATTCTCTTTATCTCCATTATCTCGCTATTCATTTATTTCATTTCAAACTTTGAGATTGTCACTTTTAGGATGCTCATCCTTACAGGATAGTGAAAATTATTTCTGTGCTGCTTATTGTTACATCTTTCCTGGTCTTTACAAGATTAGGCAATGTCTTGTGAATTCATTCAGATGTTGATTACACTGTCATTATATGTGCTCTGGATTTTTGCAGGAGAAGAATGAGGTGATCAAGTTGATGTACTGTGAATAGACTTGAGATTGCAACATGGCATTTCTATTGGTGGGGGAGATTTCCTTAAAAAATATACTATCAAATGTGTTTTTCTTAGATGCTGAACTGATGATTCCTTTTATTTTGCTTTTGTTTCTTGAAAGTGTCATTCAGGGAAATTAACAGAGATCTACTGCTCCCTGGAACTGTGGTTTGTTGACAGTGAGCATTCATGAGATTTTCATATTCTGTGAGATTTTATTTCCTTTTTATTTGATACTTGTGCATTTCACTGTCCAATTTCTATAAAGCATTTTTTTTTATGTGAAAATAAACTAGGGATTTAGTGAGTATCACAGTCTGTAAAAGCAATTTGAACTGGTTGGTGAAGTGTCACAAAAATCCTTAGCAGTAAATATCCAGTCCAGCACAGATAGCTAAGCAATGGTCTTTTCCTTAACCATTCTCTAGTCATGATTGTGACATTTTGCATTCTAGCTGTATTCTTGTCAGGCAAGGAAAGCTCTTGGATGACACCTTCAGTAGTGCTTAATTGCCATGCAGATAAGGAAAGAGCCTTTTCATAGCCATCTTATTTCTTTTAAGATAGGGGCATATATGTTTAATAAGCTAAACTAAAGAGTATTAATTATTTATTCTACCTGTTTGTAGATCAGATAAAAATGAAGGGAGAAAAAGAGAGAAAACATAAGTGGGAGTCACAGCTCCAGGAAATAAAATGTGCCCAATTCCTTCTCCCAACCCCATGTCATTGCATTTTTTAGAGACGATAGAAATCACTGGAATTATTACAACCCTCATAAGCAAATGCTTTTGTTAACTATGTGTAAAACATAGGTGAAGATTGTAGTTCTTGGTCATATGAGTGCATAAACAATGATGATATTGTGAAAGAGTTTGGTATGTTATGTATGAAGCTCTTAGAAATATTGCCAGAAACATGACAATATTAGGGATTGTGTGCAGTTCTCTTCACAAGATTTGTAACCATCATGAGCATAAGAAGTGGACCTGATACTTTTAAAATTTCTATTTGCAGCATTTCATTTTAGGACATATCTTAGGTTTATTTTAAAAAGTAAAATGGTGGCTTTGCAATGGTATGTTCTGTGTAAAGTATTTCCATAGATGTTAGTAGAAAAAAAGTTTGTTATTTCAAGATCTAATGAGTGCTATTTCAACTGGAGCATAACGTATCTTGTTTACCGTGTTGCGTCTGGAAATGCTGGTTTCTTATGATCATAATAAGGGCACTCAGACTCTGCAAAACACCACTTAAAATGCCATTTATTTGAGCTATCACTGTAGATAAGAAGGTCTTTTGAGCTCTTACAAAAAATTCATAAAAGAAAGCAGTTCTATTGCTTTCTATTGTCAAAAAACCTCAAGGATGTTCAGATGAGAACTTCTTGCTGCTTCTTTAGATGAATGCAAGGACACGTGGTGTAATCGCCAATACTGGGTGGGAGTTCCTTACAGATTCTTCTGTTACCATGAGTGGGTTGAGCTTATCCTGCAGCCAGGGGATGCACACAGCACGGTACAGGCCTGATGGTACAGCTATGCTTGTAGCATAGAGCAGCACGGACATGTTCCTACTCAGGTTAACTGTTGTGTGGACTGCTAACTCCTCAGTTTATGGTGGTCTTCTGGTCATGATCACTACTTCTACAGTTCTGGAATTTTAGAAGACTCACTTGATGCAGTCAGAACATAAAAAAAACATTATGTTATACTGTAGGAGTAGTTAATACTACTTTTTATGCTCAGTTTGAGATTCAGTTTCAGTCTTTCTGGTGAAGTCTTGACTCTGGTAGCTGCTTAACTCTTGTGCTTCTCAGACAGACTTTTTGGCCAGTTCATTCTTAGTGGTGGAAATAAATGTCAGAATGATATATAGTAGTTTCTTGAAGTCTCTTTTTTGGTATTCATTTATTTTTATTACTGTTCCTTTGCTGACTTGAGGACTAAAAGCTGTACCTAGGAATTTATATGATGATTTTCAAAGGATAAGGGCCCATACTTTCTGTGGGGCAGCTTTTAATTTGGTAGCAGTAGGTTTGTATGTTTTGAACTAAGTGTAACTTAAACATAATGCTTTTATTTGCTCTTGTTTCTCTTCTGAAAAGATCATAAAAGTTACATAGGTGAGTTGCATAGGAGCCACAGCATTATGCAGTACCTACAAATACAGGCTCTTAGTAGGAACCTGTAGTGGTGTCCCACGTCTGAAGTGTAGTTGGAAATAGAAGTAAGCCATTCTTTCTTATGTATTGAAGCAGAAGCTGGACCTGAAGTTCATCCCTTTTAAGTGCTTGAATATTTATTCAGCCTTCCAGCCTGCCTTAGGGATGTAGGGATGTACTCTGGTTGGAGTATTCACCTATGAGAAATTGGCATATTTCCTGCTGCCAGGCACTAAGCCATGGCATGAACAATGATCATTGCTATGGATATTCTGTTTGGCTTTTCTTGAAAGATAACCCCATCTTTTATTATTTGAGAGAAAGATCATGATCTCAGGAGATTCCAGCTGTGAATGAGGCATCTATTTTAATAATTTTCATCACTGTCCTAGTGTTTAGCTTTGTGTAGGTACTTCTAGTGGCTTTGCTTTATTTCCTCTTTTAGTTTTTGTTCTAGAAAGTCTCACAGTTTTTGATTCTGAAAACAAGCAAAATACTGAACTGTCTCTAATTTTATTGGATTTGTACCATTTGCAGCCATCTAAAAACATAAGTGTATAATGTAAGCTATTTCCCTATGCTTTCTCCAGGGTTAATGGAAAAGAAAAGGCACAAACAGCTATGATTCATCTTGTTCTATTTGGCATATATCTTATGGCAGAATGAAGAGTATTTTGGAGATGACTCTGTGGTGGCCTCTGATGAAACTATGAAGAGTAATTTCAGCTAAATATCTTTTGGACTGCTAAAGTAGCTGCTCTTAAATCTCAGCTAAATGTTTTGCCAAAGGAAATTGAAAAACCCTATGACAAAGGATTGACACTCTGCACCCTTGACCATTTTACTGCTAGGCTGGAAAACAAAAGTTTTAATTGAGTGTTTACCCAACTATCATACTCCTTTTCACATAACTGGATTTCAGTATGTGATCTGAATTATGTCATCTATATGTTCATTTCACTTTCTTTGATTTTCTTTTGTATAATGAGAACTTCTCAGCCGTGACCTTTCATCAGAATAAGATTAGTCACTTAAAGAATATTCTCTGAATGTTGCAAAAATCCTACCATGAATGTGTGTACCAAAGAACAATTAAGTACACTTTGCAGAAGGAAGCAGAAAGTAGGATATATGCAAGGAGTTTGTGAACAGTCATTGGATTTGTTCTGTGAACGTATAGAAAATAAAATGTTTGTACTGTACTAAAGTACTCAGGCACTAGAACCTGGCCAGTAGATCTTTCAGGGAGACAGCAAAATTGTCTTTGTCTTAACAAAGCAGCTGAATATTTTTTTTTAAAGTTCAAAGAAGTAGCTGCTGATGTTAGTATTGTCTCACTTTTCTCTGCAAAGGATTCATTTTAATGCTTTAAGTTGGTCAGTCTTCTGATGATCTCTGAGAATGTTGTTTCATGTAACTGTTCTGTAGATTTCTCTTTTCAGTTAAGCTTATTGTTTCTTTACTTACTTTGTGAAGTTTGCTCAGATCTTTGTATGCAGGCCCAGCTTCCAAAGCTTGGAATACATTAATATTGGAAACAAATGTAACAAAACCCTAACCAAATGGTGAGGCTAAGAAATTTAAGTTTGTGTGACTGCTCTTTTGTCATCAATCTGTACAATGGCATTAATAATACAATTTTTTTCCCCTTTCAAATATTTTTTTAGAGTGCATCTCACTTCATAAGGTAGTCTGTTTGACTTGCAATTAGAGGTCTGAATAAATTTATGTTATTGGAAACTTCGTAAGAACTGAGATGTTCTCTAAGAAAAAATATGAAGTTCTCCATTACTCTAAAGATCTGGAAGATCGAGGTTCATTCAAGAGGGTCTTGGCTCAGCTACTTGAGATACAAATGCAGTCCTGCACTAACTTTTTGATGCCTTATCCTGTATGGGATAGAAAAGATTATCTGCCATTAAATAGTGACATATTCCTCCCACATTCTGTTACCTGTTTGCTAGCTTGAGTGTTTATCTGCACTCGATCCCAGTGGTTACTATTTTCAGTAGTAATCAGTACTGTACAAATGCAGAGGCCTGTTCAGAGCTAGGTAGTATATTTAGAACAGCAAGTAAGTCATAGACTAGGGGTCTGGCTTAATTGTTTCAGACTAATACTGCTGTGACTGCAGGGGAAGTGGCAAGAGAAGCAGAAGAATTAAAAACTGACCCAAATGTAGTCTGTAGAGACCACTTATCAAGTGTGAAATTCTCTGTTTTTCCTCTTTTTTTTTTCTTCAGAAAACACACTCCTTATCCATAGATGGAAGACCAGAGGGGATTGCTACAGTACCTAATTACTTCTCATGTTAAGTGGGCCATAGAATGCCACCAAATTGTCTATCTGCTGAACAAAGTATTTGTTTGCTGGATTCTCCCTAAAGCATTTTGCTGAAGTCTGCTATCAGTAATCTGTCTAGCACATCTCTTCAGTGAGAAATTTTATTAACCTTGGTGGCTAGTTTATTTGCTTATTTAAAGAAATAGGATAAACAAGTGTAACAAGAGATGCTTTTAAAAACACATTATCTTATCTTCAATCGGTTATTGGGCAATAATACAAATACATCAACAATTGGGGATGCATAACCTTCTGGTAAAAAAATCAGAAAAATATTTAAAATTTGGATCAGAAAAGAAATTATTCCAAATATTGCAATAATATAGATTACCTTAGACATGTATTACTCAAAAGAACCAACATTTTTTTTGAACTTTGTCCTATGAAGTTCTATTGGATTGTAATGTTTAAAAAAAGATCCTTTTTACTCTTAAACAAAAGTAAGAACAATTTATATACAGCAAGCTTTTTGTGACAGTTTCTCCAAATTCCAATTACAATGTCAAGAATCTAGGATAATAAGGAAAGAATCTGTGAAGATAAACCCCCCTGAAAATATTAGAAAGAAATTCTTTACAGTAAAGATGGTGAGACACTGAAACAAGGTCATGGATGCCCCCTTCCTGGAGGTATTCAAGGCCAGACTGGATGAGGCCTTGAGTGATGTGGTCTAGTGGAATGCAGAGGTCCTATGAGGCCTGCTCTCACAAGCCACCTGCCCTGCCACTGGTGGAGGTGGAAAAAGGTCCTCTGAGGTTGTTAGTTGAGATAAGGACAATTCAGTACCGCGGACAGAGCCCTGTCGTGAGCCCTGCAAACCAAACCCAGAACAAAACGGCTGAACCCCAGCCCATAAAGTGGAGAAGAAACACAAAAAACCCGGAATGGGATACTTTATGAACTACAGAATGTATTCCAAATCACATAAACACTTCCCAACCCCTTTCCTGTCCTACAGTGTGCATGACATTAGCATGGTTTAAAATACACTTTCCAGCTTGCTCTCTTGTTTTGTGCCACTTGGGAGTTGAGGCTTAGCCCTGTCCCGTGTTTCCCCATCCCTCATCCCTCACCTTAAACCAATACAGTAGATTAATTGTTATGTGTGTGGAAAAGAGATTTACCTTTAGGCACTTGAAGCCACTGTTTGTCAGCATAGTTTAAAGCTGTGCTGAGGTCTTTGTCATGCTCACGTCAAAGGTGATAGCAGCGTCTGTTTTAATTTAATTTATAAAGTTTTATGAGCATGGGCTTTGCTGATGCAATTTTACTTGCCTCAGTACAATTAGATGTGGGAACAGGTTTAAGAAATACAGTAGCTAGTGACTCACTGATGTGTACTTCATAATACCAATTGTATTTATGTATATTCCATGCTGCCATGTCTACTACTGAAGTTCTTCCATAAAGACGTTTTTGATTTTTTGAAATCTGTTTAAAATGAATGGACAACCCCTTCCTCTTCCTTCCGGCAAGACCAATTACTAATTTTGTTGTAATCACCAAACTCTACAAATGAAATTGTAGGTCAGTGAAACTCAGAATCTTAAATGCACTCTGTGTAGCCTTGGAAGAATCAGAAGCCTTTGCGGGTGACAAGACAGTAACAGAATTCCCTGAAAGCATTTGGGTACTGTCTGAAGCTGTAGCTAGCTCTGCAAGTTGGGAGATAATTTTTTGTATTCTTGTATTTGCCATTGCCTTCTGCCATAAGCAGAAAGGAGCTCCTTGAGTCAGTCTAGTGAACAAGTGGTATATTGACTGCAAGTGGTATATTGACCATAAGAACCTTCTCTTCCTGTTCAATTAATGTTTATATTTTTGCTGGTTATTTCTAGATCTAGTTATTCCTTTGTAAAATGTTTCCATGAATGTGCGAAGAACCAATTATTATTAAAATCAGTCTGCGGGGGTGGTGAAAGTTTTGAATACCAACATTAATAAACAATATTAATTTTGAAATAAATATCATAGAATCATAGAATCATAGAATCATAGAATGGTTTAGGTTGGAAGGGACCTCAAGGATCATCCAGCTCCAACCCCCTGCCATAGGCAGGGACACCTCCCACTAGAGCAGCTTGCTCAAGGCCTCATCCAGCCTGACCTTAAACACCTCCAGGGAGGAAGCATCCACAACCTCCCTGGGCAACCCGTTCCAGTGCCTCACCACCCTCACTGTAAAGAACTTCCTCCTAACATCCAGTCGGAATCTCCCCTCTTCCAGCTTAAACCCATTCCCCCTCATCCTAACATTACTAGACCGTGTAAATAGTCCATCCCCAGCTTTCCTGTAGGCTCCCTTCAAATACTGGAAGGCCACTATAAGGACTCCTCGAAGCCTTCTCCTCTCCAGGCTGCAGAGCCCCAACTCTCTCAGCCTGTCCTCATAGCAGAGGTGCTCCAGCCCTCTGATCATCTTCGTGGCTCTCCTTTGGACCCGCTCCAGCAGTTCCATGTCCTTCTTGCATCAATTTGCATCAATTAATCATCATCATCTTGCATCAATTAATACCCTTCCATTACAGGGAACACTACAGCTTTATATTTCAGTTCCCGCAACCTAAGGACCTAAATTTGTATTGCCTTCTGACCATTTTTTTTTTAATTAGATCACTGAACCAAAATGATTCAATAACTCATCTTCTTTGTGATACCTCTGTTTCTACTGCTATCCATATTGGTTTAAGCAACCCTCTGTCCTTCTGCTTCATAACTGGACATAATCCTAATGTATTTTTCCTTCCCTTTGGATAGGACACTTCCCATTTTCTCACTATACTCCTCATTTAAAAAATGTCAGATGAATGAGTTTTCCTGATATCCAGCTGATCCTTAGGGAAGGAAGAGAAGAAGAAGGTAATAGTAGTAGTAGTATTTTATTCAGTTGTCCATATGTAGCAAAATATAGCACATATTTCATCACTGATTGTGGCTTTCCTTTTCCATGGTGAAGCAGCTAAAGTGTGAAATGTAAGGAGAAATAATATATATTTTACTGCTGTGAAGCATCTTTTGATAGCATAAAAACCATTGCCCCAGTTATTCAAAGGTGAAAACTGAAGCTGTTTGAAATTAAGTAACTTTTTTTCTGAAATCACACATTATTCAACATAACATAAAATTAGGTCATCTTGTTCTGATTCTGGTGCAGAGTTCAACATACCCCAGTGAGAACTCTGCCTCAAAAAGACTTGGGGAAAAGGAGATTCAGTAATTCAGGACTTTGCCTTTTCTTCTATTTTAAAGTATGTACTTTATATAGATTTCTAATGCATTTTTGTTATACTTTGTAAACACTTCTGTGCAACCGTGTGCAAATTTTCTTGCCTTTCATCTTTTCCTAGTAAATTGTTGTTAAAAATAAAGATCTTAAGGGAAGATTAAAAATAGCAACTATAATCTTACTAGATGAGAAGAGCTTCCCTAAACTTCTTTAAAAAAAAAAAAAGAAGAATGAAGGTATAAGTGTTTATGAAGGGGTAATTAATTAATGTGAGTTTATATTTTTTTCACAATTAATATTGAACTCTCGCCATCCCCAATCACTGATTTTAATAATGATGAGTTCTTTGCACGGTCATGGAAACATACAGAGGGCTAACTAGATCTAGAAATAACTAGCAAAAATATAAACATTCATTGAACTCAGTTGAACTGGAAGAGAAGGTTCCTGTGGTCAGTATACCGCTTGTGGTTAATTATAGCATTTGCCCACTAGATGGACTCATGAAGCTTCTTTATGCTTATGACACAAGGCAATGGTGAATACAAGAGGCTTTAAGTATTTACTCGCAAAATAATATTTCCCGATTTGCGGGGCTAGCTACAGCTTCAGACAGTACCCAAATGCTTTCAGGGAATTCTGTTACTGTCTTGTCAGCCACAAAGGCTTCTGATTCTTCCCAGGCTTCACAGAGTGCTAGGGAAAGAAGATAGACAATCTCTGACCTTATCCTTGCTTCTCTGGGTGATCTGTGTATCTCCAGGACTTCCCATCTTGGCAGGAGACTTTCAGGTGTAGGCAGGATGTCTTGCAATGTGCAGTCTCAGCACAACATCGCACTGGCTATGCAGGCCAGTCCCTTGGAGGCATTTGGAGGCTGTTCCTGGTAAACTTGAGGCAATGGAGTTTCTAGGTAGTTCAGGATGCAGTAAGGCAGTAAGGCAATATACTGCCAAGAGCAGAGAGCAGTAGCAGCAGGCAACAGCAGGCACGAATATAATGACAGAGCATGATGTGTTTACCTGCTCATCTCTTTTTATCAATACAGCCCAAAACTAATGGGCATTTGGGCACAGAATAGCCAGTCAGAATGGCAGTTAGCCGAGCTTGACCATATTAGGTGAAACCATAGATTTGCTTTACCCAAATTTGGGGAAAACATAGGCCCTGCATAAGGCACAAGCTAAGCCTGTGTGCCTTATTTACCACAGGATGTAAACAAGTCTGGACAGGCCACAGTCCTCAGACTCAGTGGCTCCAGGTTCTTTGTCCTCTTTCCCGCAACTGCTTCTCCCCACAACAGATGGAGGGAGAACAGAATAACATTTCTGGGCAAGCCAGGACATGTAGAAGCCTATTTTGGCCTGCTTGGGCCTACCATGACAATAAGGCGGACAGAGGATATTTGAATCAGAACAAAATAGGTTAAACCAAATCAGTGGGTTAACCTGGCTATTTTCACAACATAGAAGTGTGACAAAAGTAACACACAAAAACTCAGTATTGAGACAAAAAAAAAAAGAAAAGACGTAAGAATGAGTTTTACTGATCAAAAGCAGAAAACCATAGTACAAATTGCATAATTACCATAGCCTATTTGCTGAAAAATCATAGTGCAAAGCAACAGTGAGCAGAAGTTAGCGATCCAAAAGTCCAAGCCAGAAAACTACTCCCCCATCTGTCCTTGTCCTGCTGCTATCCCAGTGAAAAAAAATCATCATCTGAGGAACCCGGAACAGGAAGCCTCCCATGTTGCGACCTGAACTTCAAGCCCTATTATACTTTTCTCCAGTTGGCACTTTCATTTTTTTGAAGGTGGCATGACTGTGGCGTGTTATGAATAACAGCAGCAGGTTCAACTCAATCCATGACAGTTTAGTACTGAAGGTTTTTGTGTGGAGATTTTCTGAAGTGTTGTCCCAGAAGTGATCACTTTCTGGTAAAAGCTTTATGTGAGATCCCATGAAAATTTAACTTTAATCTTTCAAGCAAATCTAAATAATTTAAGCAGGTTTATTTACAAATGGCTTTTTACAGAACATGATAAAGATTTTGGAAACAGATTGTCTGTGGTCTCTTTTGGATTAGGCGAGGTATTTAAGTGCTATTTAAAAGAACAGTGGGAGTTTTTGGTTGGCTGGTGGTTTTGTTTTGAAGATTTCTCTGTTTATTTGTTGGGGGTTTTTTTTGTTATTTCATTTTATTTTGGTTTTGAAATGTCTTCCCTTAGTCCCTTGCTGAAAAAAAAAATAAAAGAATAGTTGTTTTCTTTCAGACATCTATTTTTTTATTATTTTTTGAAACATGTGTTTAGAAAAAACCTCAGTGAATAAAGAGTGAAAATGAATTTAAAGGAATGTGATAGTTCTCCTGCTGTCAACCAAGAGAATTAAATGACAGAGTCGTGTGAGCTTGTCTACTTTCTCTCGGGATAAACCATCTTGCAGTTCATTGATGTGGCATGTCTTTTTTCCCAGAGCACATATGTTCAGATCTCACTGCCTTACTTTTCTATATCTGGGGCTTGAAGCTTGTTTTGCAAACATATGAGAAGCAGAAGCTTTCTCTCAGATGTCCCACTTTCAGAGACACATGGAATCCAGTTTCTAAGCAGTTATCATTGTTGCTGTATTTGCCTGGTAAAGTGTAATTTAAACAGGCAGTAAAACTGTGCTTATAATCATGGCAAGAAGACAGCATAGCAATAGTGGTTTCGTTAAAGCTGTGTTAGAATGGCATCCTTTCTGCAAAAAGCTTGTGATTGAGGACACTCTTCAGTTGCAGGGTGTATGTTCTACACAACCTAATCAAATATGTTTTCCCTGATTTTTCTGTCAGAACATGAATTGAACTTCTTGATAGTTTCCTTTTTCTTACTGCTGTGTAAAAGCAGTAGTAACTTGATCATCCAAGTTCAGTACTACTAAAGAAAGATAGATATGAATCACTAAAGAAAGATAGATATGAAAGGTTCTGCATTCTTCTGCCAGACATTCAGAACCTGGGACACTCTGTGGTTACTTATTTATTTTTAAGCACTGACAGCAAACACATTTTTGGTGAGTTGTCTTCTATTATGTACAAAGGCAGTGCTTTCTGGATTAAAAAGTTGTAAAGGATGTAATTATTTTGTTCTGTCTTACATTCTACGTTTTTTTTTTTTCTTCCCCCATGTGTTTAGTGAAGTGATCACTATGGCCTAACCATTTATCCCAAGGGAGCTGTGGAGTATGGGCTTAGACAAGTATCAGCTAAATGTCTTGTATGCCAACTTCATTTTATTCATGCAGCAGGATTAGGTAATATCCATCTTTTGCTCTGTCCTTTAATTATATTACAGATCAAGACTTCAGCTGATGGTTCACCCAACTGAGCATCTAATCATAAGAGTTTTCTTCTGAGAGAGAAAATTGCTCCAAGCTGTCAGTCTTCCCAAATACAGATCATAAGTTCCAACATCCTAGACTCTTTACTTTTCAGTTTCTAAAGATTTAAGCTAGATGACTATGTTAAATAAACATTTTAAAAGAATTTAAAAAAGAAAAATTTACAGTAATTTTAATCTTATTCTCCTGATGTTTAGTACAATTTTATGTTGCTTTGCTGGTATTTTTACTTCTTCATAAAGACAGGACATGTTTCAGGAACATTACATTTAAATGTTAAGCAGCTAAGCTGGCAAAAATGATCCCTCCTTCCTGGAGTAAGACATTCGCTGAAACTACTGAAAAGTCTATTTTCTCATAATAATACAGTGCATATTTTATTCTGTTGATAGAGATACATGTGCATTTGGAGAAGAGACTAAAATTCAAAGGAAGCATGAAGATATATTTTCTGAGTAGATTTTCTGATGCAATTACAGATTACTAAGGAGTTAATTTGTAGATTTCTTTTATCAGTGCTTTTTAAGTGTAACAGTAAGTGGACCTTGGACTGTGACAGAAATTATTGTTCTAGTGTCATTCACATTTAAGTGCAGCAGTTGTTTTCCATCCCTTCCAAAGGCAATGATTGGTTGTGGTTCCTCTCTTAGGGATTTAGGTAGTATCATTTATGCTGTTCAGTTACACTCTCACAGTACTGTTCATGACACTAGCCTTGGGGAAAGACAGCAGTGAGAAATTTTCCCTTCAGTTGGACCCTTCATACAGAGATCTACTGCATAGCAAAGGGACCTCCCAGTTTTGAAGTATGCTTGAAATCTCTTTCCCCAATTATAAATACAGCACCCAGGCTTGGGGCTAGACACAAACTTTTCCTCATATGGAAATCACTTGTAAAATAAAATTCTTCTGTGTGTTATGTGTTTGACTTTGGAAAAGAAAAAAAAAGAGAAAAAAAAAATACATCCTTGACTCTGAAGCCATTAAGGCATTACAGGCATCACTATCAGCAATAAACTTGAAGATTGTTCAGTATTTTTGTACTTTAGCAGACTGCTTTTGACTCGTTGTGAAGTATTATAAAATGTCAGTGTCTCTCTACAAATCCAACAGTACCCAACCAGAAATGACCTACTAGAGAAAATTCTGATTCTTTCTTCTCATTTCTGAAAACTAAAAGAACGTACAATTCTTTAGTAGTTCTGCCAAAACTATAGTGGTAGAACTGTCACCTATTCTCCATGTTGACCCTTGCTGCTTTCTTGTACGAGGGAGACAATTCAATGGATATCTGCAATTTTAAAGTGAACTGATGTCCAGTTCAAGCTGCTTCATTTTACAGATGATTCTGGAGATGCTTAGAATGATGGTAGAGAAGATGTGTATGTATTTTGTAGATATGTTAATTACCAGGTCTCATCTGAAATACTGTACTATTCACCATGTTGCCATGGCAGCTGATAGGATTATTATGCTTCTTGCAAGCATGGTTCTCTGGCCAATTTCATAGAGGACTCTCCATTCATTAGAGCCAACCCTAGAGTGCACTGAGAGCAGATGAAATAGCTGAGCTAAGCAAAAGTCAATTTGTAACAATGTTGGCAGACTATTTGTAATGTCTTCCTATTTCTTCTTTGTCTTGAAATAACTAAGTACTTGTACATCTAGATGTGCAGATTTTTTCTCCTGTTGTTTTTTTTTCCTTCACAATTAGTCAGGACCACGATCTATGCAATAACTGGCTTTTTAGGAAAAAAAGGTAAAATAGTGTAATTAGCAGAAATCCACACTGCTAGGAACACTGGGGTGAAAAATAGTTAAAATTATCATTATTCTAAATGTAAATGAGGAACTGATTTTAAGTTATGTTTGAGCATTCACTTCAGTTTTTCTGTAAAACCAAAGTGATACCTTTATAAAAAATGTCAGAATGTCAAAAATCTGATTTCTTTGTGATCATGTTGATGGTTTTTGCCCCACTATGCTGTCCAAATAATATGTAAAACTGCTCCTGTACTACAGTGCAGTGTAGATGTATGGTTTTGGTCGACCAGTGAGGATGATGTGTTGTCAAAGATTCATGCCAGCACATGTTTCATCAAATAGCTTACTATGAGGAGTGGGGAATCCTAGCTGGTTACCAACATTTGAGAGAACATGAGAAAATTTTAACTGTTATGTTTCCGTGCCAGCACCTTTTCTTATTTCTAGTTGTCGACATGATTTGTCTTTGCCATTCATGAAACTAAGAAGCACATCTTATTTTTAACCCATCTGAGACTTAATTGCTTTGTCTTCATTACAGAAAATCCACACAATTGCAGTTATTGCTGTTTAAATTCTATAGAACCTAAACTAACTTATAAGGCTAGTTAAAGCCCCCATATTTTTAATGTAATCAGACTGATTACATGATAATCAGGCTTCAATGATACTTTATGTCAACAATTAGATAAGTAAAGTTTTAAAGTTGGTGATACAAGAACAAGGCTAGGAACACAGATATTTTTTTATGTTCTTCACTGGGTGGCTATGAGTATCCATAAGCAAAAATACTGGGTTCTTTGAGTGCCTCTGGTTTTGGGTGTTTAGTTTGAGGTACTGAATAATTGTGATGGTGCTGAGCTGCTTCAGATCTAGTTTAAAAGAATTTGGAAGTACAAACACACACTGTCTTTCTTAATAAATAAGTAAACCAACTTCTTACCATTATCATAACCAGAGAATATCACAATGAAGTAATTAATCTCCTTCCAACTCACAGAAAAAAAGAAAAGGAGGAGAAAGTGCCGTTTGTTCTCATTCCGTAGACACTGTTGCCTTAGGGCTTCACCATGCTTGCTATGCTCTCCCCTCTGCAAGACAAGAGAAGAAATCAGATGTGTCTGCAAAATGGAATACATTACCACCAGACTGAACGCCTTGAGCAGGTGATGGAGACACGTGCGCAGGCACTCCATATTGCCCCCGTGTGAATGCAAAGCAGCATTTCCTATGTGTTCAGCATCTACTTTGGTATTAGAGTGAGAAATAGTTTACCTGTGCAGATTGTGTGCACTTTGTATGTAAATATAAAAGACTGAAAATACCTGTTTACTCTTTCACCAGTGCTTTAGGATTTGGTTTCTCTGACAATGGTTAATAACACATACACAGAAAACAGTGTGTTTTCTGAGAAGCAAAACTAACAACACTTGGTTTCTTGGGGATTTCTATGCTTTATCCTTAATCTTTCCTTCCTTCCTGCTACAATAAGCATAGCTCTCTCCTTATGGGAAAATCTTGAGGCAAGAGACAGCACATACTGTGTCTCATTTAGAGCTGTTCCTAAATTGATCAGCTGGCCAATACACATATCTGACTGGCCAGATGGTTGCTGTCAAATGGAGTGTTATGAGCTCTGTTCTCCCTGGGTCTCACTTTTATTAAGACCCTTTACCTAATGACCCATTTTTATGAAATTTCTAGGAAAGCAATGGAGTATGTGTTTTATGCAGACAGATTAAAAAGTGAGAGTGCCAGGTAGAAAGAGAAGTACTCAAAACAATGATCTATGTTTTGTTCCTGTAAGAAATAAACTAAAAATATGCTACATCAATGTTATTAATTTCTCAGTGTTGAGTATTCAGAAATTAGATGTAACAATTAAGTTTGTCTCTATAATGTAATTTTAACCACTCCGTCAATATGCTCTGTAGTTTTTAAAGCATTTACCATTAGATAATATACTGTAGTTTCTGTCTTCATCTGGAATTCATGTAATTATGAAGACTGCAACTTGCTGAAGTAAATTTTACATATTTCTTTGAGATTTTACATACAAAGTCGTGGGACTTCTTGCAGCAAAAATGCACGTATACACAAGGAAAATCTTGACAGTCTTTGGCTTTAAGGTACCAGTACTTCTTGCAGAGATGTTTAAGATTAGTAGCTATTGATTTGACTTGTTTCTTTTCTCATTTAATTGATGTAAACAGGGATTACTCTAACTGAAATCAATAGGAAGCACTGACCTATGCTAGGGTTGATTTACATAGAATTTAAACACAGAATGATATTTTTTTCCCATAATTTTCCTGTGAATGGCAATATGTTTCACATTAATATGAAACTACAGGCAACTGGAAAAGGGAATAGAAGTTTTGCCATCCCTAAGACTGATTCTGATGTGGCTAAGGTTGTTGAGAGAGAAAAAAACCCATATTTGTGGCAGCTAACTGCCTTTGCATGTAGGCCATTCCAGTTACTCTTCTCAAGAAAACTTGCTCTTTTCTTGGAGGTAAAATCTAGCATTTGCCATTGTTTGATGTTAAGTAAATAACAATTACAAACATTTAAGATGTCTTCTGTATGTTAAATGGAGTTTCAGAGCAAAGATTTTGATGGACACACATTAGACAGTTCAAATAAACTGAAGCATTTGAAATTTGATACAGTTAGTGCCCTGACATCTAAGGCATTGATCTAATTTTGCTGATCTGCTTGTTTAAGAGGGAAGTAAATTTCTGAGATGCCTCACTTTCTGAGCCCTCTGTCATGTAATCTGGTTGATTTTAGCACCGGATTGGGGTGATGTGAGACATTTCAAGGAAGCCTTCAAGATGGATGCAGACAATGATTGACAATCTCTGTCCTACTGTTGTACATAAAAAAGAAAACAAGCAACAAAAAAACAACTTTTGGAAACAAATATAGGGCTTTTTGCTTCCTTAAAAATGTGTGACTTTCTGATATAGCATTTATCCACTTCTTGTCCTATTTTCACCTTAGATAAGGGGGATGATCATATTTATGTTCACCCTGACACTGAAGAATGTGCATGTATGTTCTGTGCAGGGATTATTTCATAATTTGAAAACAAAAATGAAGGCTATAAAGTCATGTCTTGCCCTTAGACCCAGAAATGTTTTGAAATTTCCTCTAGTGGATGATTATAGTTTGATAAATGGAACCTCTAAATCTGGAGACAACAGCCTTTTGAGTTTAAAGACAACAAAATTTAATAACTGAAGACCATTTTATAGAGGTATCCTAGGAAGGTGATCAGAACACAGTGAGATTGTGTCTCTTTTTCCTCTTTGAGAAATTGAAAGTGATTCTTCTGAAATTACTATAATTGCATTAGAGCAAAGTTTTGTCTATAGAAGTGAAATGGCCCAGAATAAGTTATTCTGCCATCATTATTTCCAAATACTTCGCATATAGTACTTCTGTTCTGGGAAAAGTGTTGCTGCATTAAGAATAATTCTAGTAATTATTTTTTTTTTTCAGATAAACCACACATAATGTACTAATACCAGAATTTTTTAAGATGAGAAGATCAGGTGGTTTCAATATTAAGGGTGTGACACAGAGGACTGGACACTGAGTTACTGAATTAATTCTAAAATTATATCTGGTAATTTGGATCTTAATGTTGATTTACTTGACAGTCTTCAATCCAGCACAGTAAACTTTATGCTATTTACTTGATGGATTGTAAGTAATAATACATGTAATATAACTGTAAAAGTTTGATAGATGCAAAGCCGAGTCTGTTCTTTCTTTTACAGTTTTATAAACATGGGAAAAAAAAAAAAACAATGGAGACATGTCTTTTGAGAGGTAAAAGGTACTCCCCAGAGAGAAAAACAGCCTGTAAGGAATCTGTTTTCCTATGTTTCTTCTTAAGACCTATTCAATTTTGGGCTGTCCGTATTGTTCGTCAAGGTATGGGAGTCTCCTCATACTGCTTCAGGGACTGGCTGGTTTCAAGAATCTTCTTGTTTTGCCTCTGTATATCACTGTCTGTGTGCCAAGTCTTAAATTTGATTCCATACCAGACATTATTAAACTTATTCTTTGCAGTACCTGCACTCAATATAGCAGTGGGACTCCTTGGCCTCTTTAGACAATGCTAGAAATGCAGTCTACACTGTGAATGCAAAATGTAGGGACAGATGAGTTTTGTCTCACTGAACATGACATCACAATATAGCTGTTTTCTCTGTAATTAATGAAAGTAAACAGGCACTTCTTAGGCAGTTCACATAGCCTTTCCCATATATGCCTTGTGAGAAGTGGCACTTCCAGAAGGATCCATTTTTCCGCACTGGCTATCATTTTAACATAGACAGGCAAGATATTAAAATATTTATATTGTGGAAGTCTCAATTTAGGTGAGAAAACTTAGAATGTCACAATTTTGCTGTGTAAGGGTATAAGACAGAACTGTCAGAAGAGCAGTCAGATATGCATGGTGTCCATACAGCAAAGCTGAGGGCAGCATAGCATCACTTGTGAAGCCAACAGGTTGTTTGTAGGCAGGAAGGATGCCTCTGTCCTGTCAGGTGCTCTCCTTGTCCTGCTGTGCTAATCTTTTCCATTGATTAACCTGTCTATAGGCTTGCATCAATGTATTTAGTAACTAATCAGGGAGTAAAGAGTCTTTACAGTTGCTTGATGTGTTCTGCATAGATCTGGCTACAAGAATGAAATTGCTCCTCATTACTGGTTTTCCCAGCATTACTTCTGCCTTCCTTTATCTACATAATTCAGGATCTGGGCCTCTCTGGATTTTAGTCTTTTTGCTACTGGTAGTACTATGAAAAGTAAATGACACTTGAAAATTTAGTGCTACAACCTGCATACACAAATATTTCAGTACTGAACCATATTATCTAATGTATTTTAGATGTTTGATGGCACACAGATATGCTATATTCTGTATAGTGCTCTGATTTTAAAATGCATTTTGTAGTTCATCGAAGAGAGATGAATCTGAGTTGAGTTGAAACACCACCTTTCATAAAGACAGTCAAACAGTTTGTCTGGGTGTAGGTCTTCATAAAGACAGTCAAACAGTTTGTCTGGGTGTGATACTGAACGAGCCACCAGGAGGATACATAGACAATAAAAAAACCCAGTGCTATAGTTATTGGTAAATCATTTGTTTGATGAGGTTTAGGATTCCTTTGTATATTAGCAGATAAGTTTGAAACTGAGTGAAACAGCTTCTAGGAGAAACTAGTGAATATAAAGCTGTGAAGTGAGGGAGTTGAGACATTAGACCCTTGCTTAGAGTGCTGAGATTTGTTAGTGTTGATCTGTTTACTTTGGGAAGTCAGTGTGCCTTGCTAAGGATGTTTTCTGTCTTGTGAAAGAAAGCTTTAAATGTACAAGTAAGAGTATTTCTCTATGTATAAAATGGAAGTGTATTTCCCTTAAAAACCTTTGCTCAAAATAGTACATAATGAAAGGGCTTCTATGAAAAACTAGCAGAAATAGGCCGAGTGGTAACGAACTCATTGAGAGCCTGACTATACTGATGTGTAGGAAATGTACTTTTATAGATACATGTGAGTGAGACTTGGCATGGGAGAAAAATAAATATATAAAGAAGTATACATTAAGGGTTAAAAATAACCAAATTAAATGTTAGGTTTTTTAAAGTATTTGCAGCTTCTCAATTGCAAGTATTCCACACCTATTCGTGTTACAGATACGATTAGAACACTACTGTAGCTACATACAATAATGACAGCTTTAATTATTTGTTTAAACTCAATCCAAATCTTTGTTAGTCTAGGCCATACTTTTTTTGGGGATAAATGCAATCTGTGGAAAAGAGCTACCTCTTGAAGCTAGAATAATGCAAAAGGAAGTAAGAGTATGGATTTCTTAAAAAAAAAAATAAACATTTTGCAGTTAATTTCTGTAATTCAGAAAATCTTTTGACTGATATCACATAATTGGCAAGTGATTCTCACCAAGTGGATGGAATCAGTGCTAGCTTGTCAAGCTCTGTTCTCCACTGATGTCTGCCCTGACAACACATGTTCGTCTTGGCAGGGCTCCAGAGGCAATGCAATAGTAATGCTTTCTGTCCCAAAGCTGGAAATGGTGATGCAGTTGATACATTGTTAACTTAGATGACAGTCATGGGCCACTACCATGTACTCTTCAAGCTATGCTTTCCAGGAGGAAGAAGCTTGATTTTATATACATCTGTAAATGTATCTCTGTATGTATACTTCTTAGCCATTGGCATACAATTGTGTTTAAAGCACGCAGATGGGCAGCTCAGTTCCATTTACCTCTGGTGTGCATTCTGTCATTGGCAGCTGATATGAGGAAGCCACAGGAACACATCTCCATAGAAATGTGATTTTAAAAAGGCAATTTTCATTTTTTATGCTGGCTTTACAGAGTTTTCACAGAATGTAATGTGCAGATGACTTGCTGCAGCATATTGCAAGTCAAAAGGCCTTATTCAACTTTTGTGTTTAACAGATTACATGATGTCTCAAAATTAAAATAACTGCAATTATAACATGTTATTTGTGGTGAGAGACGGTGGAGGTCTTTGCAGATTTTAGTATTTATTCACACAAGATACTCAGCTGTTCTGAATAGAAAAAAGGCAATGTGCAATAGTTTGATCAGTATGATTACTATTTAAATACAGGTTTAAAGTTCTAATGCTTTTGAATTACAGCCCATTTTTCATGCAGTGAATGAAATTTATACATTGAAAGAAAAATTGTGAATCTTTGTTAATATAGTTATTGCTGTTCATTAGTACTGTTGCTCTGCTGAGGACTACTTGAGCTCAATGATTGGATAACACAGCCCTGGAGAGAGGAAACTCCTCTATGGGCTGAGGTAATGTAGTTACTCCTTTGGCTGCCCCATGCTGGGCTGTGTGTAAGTTAATTTAATCTTCTAATCTTTAATGCCAGCAATGATGGGAAGTAGTGAAACTCTCATCTAGCAGTACCAGAGTTCTGGGCCAGTGGTAAATATGTTCTCTTGCTTAAGCTTTGTCCACTTCTGCAAGGTCCATTGCCTGTATCTTTCAGAATAGTAGGTGAAACAGAAGTACCTGTTTGTCCCATGAATCATCATATACCATATACTGATGTATTATTATTAAAAAACAAGGGACATGAAAGATTTCATCAGTGTTAAAATGTTTATGAATTAATTTGATTTCATCAGTGTTAAAATGTTTATGAATTAATTTCAAACTCTTCCTTCACTTAACTGAGCTATATGTAGCTCCATAGTCGAAGTAGTTTGTGAATTCATACAATTAGTTGACATGAGAGATAATTATTTAATATTTAAATATTTCATGTGCTGTTGCTATTCTTCACCCCGTGTAACATATCCAAAGCAAGAAGTCCCTGGCATTTCTCATACTGGGAAATTACTGCTTTTGCAAACATTTTCCACTTGTTCTAGTGCTTGGTAATTGTTTTATTGGCTTAATTGATAGCAGTAATAGAAGAAATACACTCAGTAATAGGTGTTTGTAGAATTACTCCTTAAAAGAAAGATGCTAAGAATATGGGACATGTGTCATCATGAACAATAATTGAAGTAATATAATAAAATAATTATCTTTTTTTTTGACATAATGAAGGTCTGTAGACAAATTCTACCAAAATATCTATCAGAAATAATAGCAAAGCATTTGACACCGTATCCTACAGCATCCTTGCAGCTAAACTGAGGAGGTGTGGTGTGGATGATTGGATAGTGAATGGATTGGAAACTGGTTGAAGGAAAGAAGTCGGAATTTTGGTCAGTGGGACAGAGTCTAGTTGTAGGTCTGTATCTAGTGGGGTCCCTCAGGGGTAAGTACTGGGACCAGTACTGTTCAGTGTATTCATTAAGAACCTGAATGAGGGCACAGAGTGCACTGTCGGCAGGTTTGCAGATGACACCAAACTGAGTGGAATAGCTGACACAGCAGAACGTTGTGCTGGTGCCATTCAGCAAGACTTAGGCTAGAGAGTTGGGCAGGGAGAAAGGACTCTAACGTGTTGTTGGAGAAGCTGTTCCAGCAAATTATTATTCTAAGTATGAAAATATTTCTTTTAATTTTGAGATGAAATTTCTTCTGGTGGAAATTTCACTTGTCTTCTTTATATGGCTCCTTTCGAAGAGAGCCTCTGCCCTCTTTGTAGCTGTCCTTTACTGTCATGAGGTCCCAACTAAGGCTTCTGTTCTCTGTGGAGAAAAGGACTAACTCCTATAGTATTTCCTTCTCCAGCACTTTGCCATCCTGAGTGCATCCTTTTGGATCCCTACCCATCTCATAGACCACCCATCCAGTCTGTCATTCCAGATTTCTAGGGGGCAGTTGTGGGAGTCAGCATTAAACATTTTGCTGAAATGTAGGTAAACAGATTCCATTGCTTTCCCCATGTTGACGGAAGATATGAGTTTGTTGTAGAAGACAGTAAGGTTAGTCTGGAATGATTTTCCATGGTAAGTCCATGCTGGCTTTTCCCAGTCATCTGTTTCCTTTGGTTCATGATATTTTCTAGGGGTACTCATTCCATTTCTGATACATAAACAAAACATAGTGGAAAGATAAGAGATATAAGGGTGAGATAGCAATATTACTGGTTTATTATGTATTTATATTCTACCAAAAGAAGTAGTTTACACTAAATACCTTTAACATACCTTTTCTTCTTTAGGATATCCACAGTTCAGTTTCAATTTCTGTTGTACAAACTCATATGGCAGTCTGCAAATCACATTTTTCAGAATTCACCTTGGGATCATGTTGTCTCTTTGGCTAATAAACCATATTGTCTTTAAAGGATCCTCTAACATTATCACAAATATTAAAAGGATATATGGAAGACAACTTCTTATTCCAGCTGTTA
>WAAF01017382.1:0-27525 GCA_013400475.1 Tricholaema leucomelas | reverse complement strand
GGGGAAGTATAGGCTGGATGTTAGGAGGAAGTTCTTCACAGAGAGAGTGATTGGCATTGGAATGGGCTGCCCAGGGAGGTGGTGGAGTCACTGTCCCTGGGGGTGTTCAGGAAAAGCCTGGATGAGGCACTTAGTGCCATGGTCTGGTGGATTGGCTAGGGCTGGGTGCTAGGTTGGACTGGATGATCTTGGAGGTCTCTTCCAACCTGGTTGATTCTATTGTATTGTATTGTATTGTATTGTATTGTATTGTATTGTATTGTATTCTATTCTATTCTATTCTATTCTATTCTATTCTGTTCTATTCTATTCTATTCTGTTCTATATACATCAGAAATGCAAACCCAGCCACACTGTCTGGGTTTCATCGTGCTTTCTGAATCTGCTACCTGTGGGTACAAAAAGAGCTATTCAGGGAAATTCTGAGAGAGCACAAGGACCATGCATTTGCTTCATTCTTGAACGCTTTCTCCCCATAAAACAGGTGCCCCCGATGATGAATCCAGTGGNGTTCTATTCTATTCTATTCTGTTCTATATACATCAGAAATGCAAACCCAGCCACACTGTCTGGGTTTCATCGTGCTTTCTGAATCTGCTACCTGTGGTTACAAAAAGAGCTATTCAGGGAAATTCTGAGAGAGCACAAGGACCATGCATTTGCTTCATTCTTGAACGCTTTCTCCCCATAAAACAGGTGCCCCCTATGATGAATCCAGTGGCACAGGACTCAGAGGCATTTATAATGTCCTCTAAAACTGTTCTAAGTTAGCTCTTCCATACATAAAAATGTCAACACTTTAAAGGTAGTTATTTCTAGCTGTGCTATGCCCTCTTTTGGAAAATCTCTCCCTCCTGCTGCATGTCTCATAATGCAAAACTGTCATTCCTCTTCTCAGTGCTGTGGGACATACGTTGTGTGATGAAACCCTGGCAATTTTCAGCATGGAGAAGGAACATGCCAGTGGAGGCCTGAATCCCTCACAGTGAGATCAGCAGGGATCTGCTATGGCAATTTATATCTCAAAGGAATAACTACTGGCACCAGGATATACCCACTGGCACTAGGATATACCCACAGGCCATTACTGGATCAGGGTCTTGTTTGGCTGGAGCTCCTGGCTGTAAGGTGAGATGTCAGCACAGAGCAGATATCAGCACAGGGCAGATGTCAGCACAGGGGTTTCATGCCCTGGACAAACTTGGTGGTCAAGCTTTCAGGGGAGAGAGGGTGCTTCTTTACCCACTATGCAGCTGGAGGGGCCAGTCCTACAGAACACACAGACCACTTGCTGCTGTTGCTATAATAAGACCCAACTCAGCCACAAGTTTCTCTGCTCATTTGACACCAAGCTGTGTGGCACAGTTGACTTGCTGGAGGGCAGGGATGTCATCCAGAGGGACCTGGACAGGCTGGAGAGGTGGGCCCAGGCCAACCTCATGACGTTTAACAAGGCCAAGTGTAAGGTCCTGCACCTGGGTCGGTGCAATCCCAGGCACAGATACAGGCTGGGTGGGGAATGGCTGAGAGCAGCCCTGAGGAGAAGGACCTGGGGGTCTGGGTCGACGAGAAGCTCAACATGAGCCTGCAGTGTGCACATGCAGCCCAGACAGCAACCCTGTGCTGGGCTGCAGCAAGAGCAGTGTGGGCAGCAGGGCAAGGGAGGGGATTCTCCCCCTTTACTCTGCTCTCCTCAGACCCCACCTGGAGTACTGTGTGCAGTTCTGGAGCCCCCAACACAAGAAGGACATGGAACTGCTGGAGCGGGTCCAGAGGAGAGCCACGAAGATGCTCAGAGGGCTGCAGCAGCTCTGCTATGAGGACAGGCTGAGAGAGTTGGGGCTCTGCAGCCTGGAGAAGAGAAGGCTTCGAGGAGACCTTAGAGTGGCTTTGCAGTATCTGAAGGGAGCCTACAGGAAGGCTGGGGAGGGACTATTGACAAGGTCTGGTAATGTCAGGACGAGGGGGAATGGGTTTAAGCTGGCAGAGGGGAGATTTAGACTGGATGTTAGGAGGAAGTTCTTTACAGTGAGGGTGGTGAGACACTGGCACAGGTTGCCCAGGGAGGTTGTGGATGCTTCCTCCCTGGAGGTGTTTAAGGCCAGGCTGGATGAGGCCTTGAGCAACCTGCTCTAGTGGGAGGTGTCCCTGCCTATGGCAGGAGGTTGGAGCTGGATGATCCTTGAGGTCCCTTCCAACCTAAACCATTCTATGATTCTATGATTTAAGAGAAGCCTGAAAACTGTGGCAAAATACTGTACCAAGTTCACTCAGCTTTGTAGTCCCCAGGAACCCAACTGAGGACAAGATGAAAGTGATGTCATGAACAGAGAAGGGAAGAAAAATACTTTCAACTATATAAACATACATAAATACACACAGATACATATGTTCCTTCTCAACATTAGACCCTCAAAACCTCAAGTAAACTCTGATATGCAGAAAGATGAACTATACCAAAATCACAGAACTTGCACTTGCTTTCAGTGCCATAGGAGAAGTGCCAGATTCGGCTACCTTGCATTGGTGTGATTCAGCTGGAGATGCTTCAGAAGAGACTCTGATCCATAACAAACAGCAGCAGTCTTTGGGCTGTTGGGTTCAATCTCAGAGTTCAGCTAGGGCTGTACTCCCAAGAGATAACAAATAGACTATGAGGATCACACACAGGGACAACACAGGTTTCAGCACACAGAGAAGTGCTAAGAGGCATCCTTAGAACATTGTTCCTCCTCCTCCTATTCCTAAACGTTTGCAGTATTTTGGCTTTACTTTAGTGTACATTGCTAACTTCTCAGAGTGCTTATAAACAGCATTATTAATTTATAAGGACAATTGCTTTAAAGTGAAGCATGCATTTTTCCTTTACCTTTGCCTGCACTTTGCCAGCAGGCATTTGCAAGCTCTGGAGCATGCCGTGCACACAAATATTTGTGTTGATCTACTTCAATCCACAGGCAGAATGTAGCTAGGAGACAGACTATTTATCTTCCCTGCTCTTACCTTCCTCTATGCTTCAAACAGACAGGGTTGTTCCTTAAGGTGTGAGAGACACTGACAGCCGTTGCACTTGTTTTATGAGCCCAGTGAAGGAACCTCCTAAGCAAACTGGCACGTGGGGCATTTCTGAGAGAGGGGCTCTGGACAAGCTGGGGTTTGCCCCTGTGTTGCATGCCTGTTTCCTGAGGTGAACACAGTATCACAGTCTCACAGTATCACCAAGGTTGGAAGAGACCTCACAGATCATTCAAGTCCAACCCTTCACCACAGAGCTCAAGGCTAGACCATGGCACCAAGTGCCACGTCCAACCTTGCCTTGAACAGCCCCAGGGATGGCGACTCCACCACCTCCCTGGGCAGCCCATTCCAGTGGCCAATGACTCTCTCAGTGAAGAACTTTCTCCTCACCTCGAGCCTAAACTTCCCCCGGCGCAGCCTGAGGCTGTGTCCTCTCGTTCTGGTGCTGGCTGCCTGAGAGAAGAGAGCAACCTCCCCCTGGCCACAACCACCCTTCAGGTAGTTGTAGACAGCAATAAGGTCTGCCCTGAGCCTCCTCTTCTCCAGGCTAAACAACCCCAGCTCCCTCAGCCTCTCCTCGTAGGCTGTGCTCGAGGCCTCTCACCAGCCTCGTCGCCCTTCTCTGGACACGCTCAAGCATCTCGATGTCCCTCTTAAACTGGGGGGCCCAGAACTGAACACAGTACTCAAGGAACACATAGCCAGCCAGCATTTGGATACACTCCTGCATCGCTTTCCTTGTAGCATCTGAGTTTCCATGGCATCACAGCAACAGACCCAGTTCTCCTGAAAGCCACGGATGGACTCTGCGGGGTTGGAGCCCAAATATTTGATACGTTTCACCAATACTGATTCTACAGCTGTGGCCCAAATCCTTGGCAAGTGCAGATCAGCCTCGCACCATCAGATGCCAACAGTGGGCTAAACTGATGTCTGCCAAGGATCTGCCCTGCAAGTTTTGTGTTTGTACTGCACACAAGCAGGCAGGCACGCAGAGGGTGACCTGTGTTTGAAATGTACACCCGTGTCCTTGTTCACACTGCGCCTGATGCCACATGTGTGACCACGCTCAGTGGCATGTGCTGTGTCAACAGAGACACAGAAGCATCTCCTGCTAGAACAACTTCTGTTTACCATGTTAGCCAAGCCACCCTTTCCCAGTGCCTTGTCGAGGGCTGCATGGACTGGGGAGTATAGAAAGAACAAGCCAACAGGGCTGGTGGAATATCCCAATGTGTGACTGAGGGATGCTCAAAATCAGACCAGGAAAACAGCTTCACTTTCATAGCTTCTGGAGGCTTTTTCCAACATAACGGGATGGGCTGCAGGCACTCATGGTCCAAAGTAGTGTCAAGACTGAAATTAAAATCAGTACTTCTGCAGGCCAAACAGCTGGACTGGAAGGTAGGCAGTGCAGAAAGGAATCCCCTGCAGGTGTAAATGGAATAAATCATCAAGCTCCCTTACAAGTACTCAGCTCCTCCAGCTTCAGTGGCAGCTGTGAACTCAAATCATACTTAAACTTTCACACTGAATTTCTCTTGCTCTTTTGCTTTGGGGTCTTTATAATCTCTACACAAGTGCAAGTTTTCATTAATAACTCCACTGGCAAGCTGTCTGCTACATTCAGGCACAGACACACATGCTGCTCCCATTACAACCACACAGAAGTTAGTGCTAGTGAAACCAGAACCTTGCAGAACAGAGCCACAGCAAGCGGAAGCACAAGACCTATGCCAGGTATATCACAGGCTCACAGGATGTTAGGGGTTGGAAGGGACCCAAGGAGATCATCGAGTCCAACCCCCCTGACACAGCAGAACAATACTATCTAACACAGATCACACAGGAACACATCCAAACAGGCTTTGAAAGTCTCCAGAAACAGAGATCCCACAACCTCTCTGGGAAGCCTATTCCAGTGCTCTGGGACCCTTACAGTAAAGAAGTTTCCCCTTGTGTTGAGGTGGAATATATGTACCACATCTTTTTTGTACCTGATCCCCCCTTAAAATGGGTCAGGTGGTTTTTTTTATCCCAAAACGACTTTGCCTTCCACTTGACTGATCTGAGACTCCTCAGAAGGCAGCAGCCTTTCCTTTCCTGCTTTTGCATGATATGCTCCAAGACAACTGCATAGGTGAGGACCCAGCACTGCAGAACAAGACGGCGGAATTTAGGTACCACATCTTTTGTACCTGATCCCCCCTTAAAATGGGTCAGGTGGTTTTTTTTATCCCAAAACGACTTTGCCTTCCACTTGACTGATCTGAGACTCCTCAGAAGGCAGCAGCCTTTCCTTTCCTGCTTTTGCATGATATGCTCAAAGACAACTGCATAGATGAGGACCCAGCACTGCAGAACATGACGTGGACGAGATGGAAGGGACTAGATATGGAGAACGAACACACTGATTTCTGCCTAAAACGTGATTACAGCAGGTGCTTGAGGTGCACAATAAAGGAGAGCCTCCCAGCACAGGCCAGTACATTTACTTGGAGCACTGAGGCGTAGTGGCAGCCGGGCAGATCTGCAGCGCAAAGAAGATGCAGAGCAGGCAATTAGCAGCATGGTGTTACCAGCCTCAAGTGCAACCTTTTGCACCGAGCCAGTCTGCTGCAGCAACAGGAATCCTAATAATGATCCAGAGATTTATCTGCACCTGCAGATTGTGGTAAGGTGCTGGCCTGATCAAAGGGGAATGGGAATCAGGAGATGACAATCTTCATAACAAAATGAAACAAAAAGGAAAGTAAAAGAAGAATCCCAGTTAACCAAGGAAATGTGGGAGAAGTTGTTCATCTATAAAGAAACCTTCCAGGTTTCTTCTACAGGACAAGAACAATCAGCTGCAACAGTACACATATTGTAAATTAACTAAAAGGGTTCTTGCTTATTTCCATTTCCCCTAAGATATTTAAAGAACATAAATAATTCTTCTTCTGCTCTAGCAAGCCCAAGTTAGGAGTTCAATAACAATCATTTAACATTTCCATTTACTGTGTTGTTGTTTGGGGTAGATTACACTTATTGCTACAGAGTATTCTGTGGCCATTTGGGTTTGACTGAAATATATAAATGGCATTCTGCAAGAGCAGAACTTCTCAGCCTAATGCTCTTTCTGGCCTCCCAGAGAGAACCCGAGGGCATGAAGAGACTGCAAAGTTGTTTTGAAAGGGTTCTCATAAAACATGGACATTTAGAAAGCAAAACCAAATTACTGGGAGTAATAACAGAGGCTATAAACGTGACAAAGAACTTATTCAGAAACACTGCTGCCAATGCTCTAAATGATCTGCCTCAAGATGGTGATGTCACTGCTCTGAATCTCCAGAACTTTAGATGCTGCTGCACTGGAGGTGCACTCTGGGTGAAAGGTTGGACTGGATGACCTTGGAGGTCTCTTCCAACCTGGTTGATTCTATGATTCTATGCTTCCAAGGCAATGGTGCCGCAACTGTGCAGAAAAGGCAATACCTTCATTTTGGAGGCCTTCATTTAACTTCAGACATCAGAAGCTGTGAAATAGTAAGAACTAAACTGCTTTGTGTGAGTGGAGCTGTACCTTTGGCTGCAGGTGGATAGCTGCATATGTCAACTGAAAAACATGAACTTGTACTATTCATTATTGCAAATACTGGTTTAGATCAGATAGATCAATGAGAGGAAGAACTTATCCTCATTCAGAAACACTGCTGCCAATGCTCTAAACGACCTGCCTCAAAATGGTGATGTCACTGCTCTGAATCTCCAGAACTTAAGATGCTGCTGCACTGGAGGTGCACTCTGGGTGAAAGGTTGGACTGGATTATGTTGGAGGTCTTTTCCAACCTGGTTGATGATTCTCTGATTCTCTGATTCTGTGATTCCAAGGCAATGGTGCCACAACTGTGCAGAAAAGGCAATACCTTCATTTTGGAGGCCTTCATTTAACTTCAGACATCAGAAGCTGTGAAATAGTAAGAACTAAACTGCTTTGTGTGAGTGGAGCTGTACCTTTGGCTGCAGGTGGATAGCTGCATATGTCAACTGAAAAACATGAACTTGTACTATTCATTATTGTAAATACTGGTTTAGGTCAGCAAAACTCTGAATAATACAGAGGAGTGGATTGTGCTGGTTTGAGGCTAACTGGAATATTTTAATGAGGGAAATTAGATTATTTGCTGTGAAAAGAAAATAAGCTGATGTCTACATTAGCCATATATCTGTAATATATTACCCATAGATCTGTAATGTATTGTGTATAAATATGCTTGTAAACTGTGCCAGCTGTAAATATAAAGCTGTGTTTCTTAACTTTCAGACAGCTGGGTTAGTCTGGTTAGGGGGCAAACTCCAAAACCACTACATCTGTCTGCCTTGAAATGGTGATATCACTGCTCTGAATCTCCAGAACTTTGCATGCTGCTGCACTGGAGGTACACTCCAAGGCAACAGTGCCACAACTGTGAAGAAAAAGTGACACCTACATTGGAGGTCTTCATTTAACTTCAGACATCAGGAGATGTGAAATAGTGAATCATAGAATCAACCAGGTTGGAAGAGACCTCCAAGATCATCCAGGCCAATCGATCATGCAGCCCTNCCTGCTGGCCACAGTCTTCCTGATACAGGCCAGGATGCCATTGACTCTCTTGCCCACCTGGGCACACTGCTGGCTCATCTTCAGCTACTATCCACCAGTACCCCCAGGTCTCTCTTCTCCTGGCTGCTCTCCAGCCACTCTGTTCCCAGACTGTAGCGTTGCCTGGGGTTGTTGTGACCAACACAAGATGCCCTTCTCTGGACACATTCCAGCACCTCAACATCCCTTCTGAACTGAGGAGCCCAGAACTGGACACAGCACTCAAGGTGTGGCCTGACCAGTCCTGAGCACAGGGGAAGAGTTAAGAACTAACCTGGTTTGCTTGAGCAGAGCTGTACCTTTGACTGCAGGTGCATAGCTGGAGCTGCAAAGCATGCAGGAGGGAAAATCCAAGTGTCTTTTATCCACATTTTAGTGGCATTAAGTTACGAGGACTTGCAAACTGTGAGCCATTACTGCACAACAAAGAACAACGATCGTCTGTACACTGCTAGAGAGATGTCCCAGCTGTTCATTTAGAGTCCAGAGCTAAGGAAGTTTTACTAGAGTGAATTTATGACTGCTCATTATTTAACTTAGTCTAAGATCATAATTAAAGATGGTACTCTAAGGCGAATTCCCACTGATGGGAAACAGCATCATTTGAGACTCCAGCGAAGAGTAATCAGACACCTTTGGGGAAGTAATCAGGCATCTGTGAAAGAAAACTCTGATGTCAAGAGCCCCTCACATGGGATGCTTGTTTAAGTGTTGTAAGGCTTGCAGCACATTTAATGAGACTGAAAGGTTAAAGGGGTTGTTTTTCAGCACTGAAAAAACATAAAGAGAAAGAAATATGTGATGGTGGTAATCAGCAGCAAAATAAAATGGGCAAATACTGTTGCATATGAGGTACATCTCAACAAGGAAATGAAACACCTTTTCCTCCAGATTTTCCATGCCTACACCTTTTAGTGAAGCAGGTAGTATTTTGTAAATACATCTCTGCTTGATGGGACAACATGAGAAAGTAGTAAGGAACAAGCAGACGTGGGTCCTTGAACTGGATGGAGTTTATGTCAGAACTCAGTTTGTCCCTGAAGAGCCATGTACGCTATCAAACTGAGAAATAATTAGCAATGCCTCTAGCACAGCTGCTTGAAAGCAGCCCACCAAAAGGCTGGAGCACATATGTGATGTGACAGAGTGACACAGTCCTGAGCCACAGAGGACAGGCCAGAAGAGAAAGTTTGGAGAAGAGAAGAGGGGAGATCTCATCAATCTGTACAAATATCTGGGGGGTGGGTGTCAAGTGGCTGGGGCCAATCTCTTTTCACTGGTCAGCAGCAATTAGCCAAGGAGCAACAGCTACAAACTGGAACACAGAAGGTTTCACCTCAACATGAGGAGAAACTTCTTTACAGTGAGGGTGACAGAGCCCTGAAACAGGCTGCTCAGAGAGTTTGTGGAGTCTCCTTCTCTGGAGACTTTCCAAACCTAACTAAAGACCACAGAATCAACCAGATTGGAAGAGCCCTCCAAGATCATGCAGCCCAATCTAGCACCCAGCCCTGTCCAATCAACCAGACCATGGCACTAAGTGCCTCATCCAGGCTTTGCTTGAACACTTCCAGGGACGGTGACTCCACCACCTCTCTGGGCAGCCCATTCCAATGCCAATCACTCTCTCTGACAACAACTTCCTCCTAACATTCAGCCTAGACCTGCCCCAGCACAACTTGAGTCTGTGCCCCCTTGTTCTGTTGCTGGTTTCCTGAAAAAAGAGACCAACCCCACCTGGCTCCAACCTCCCTCCCATGCTGCCTGGATGCATCCCTGTGTGAACTACCCTAGGGGATCCTGCCTTGGCAGGGAGGTTGGAGTTGATGATCTCTGGAAGTCCTTCCCAACCTCTAAGGTTCTGTGATTCTGTAACAGGAGGCAATTTTAATAGGGACAATCATGTGCCAAAACTGATCCACTGTCACTGATACTTACAATGACTGATGAGTACAGTGCTGGTTTAATACATCTGTACAGAGAACCTCTAACTTCTCAACTCTTTATGCAAATCAGTACTGTAACACTGCTGAGTGATAAACTTCACAGGGCTTATCATCTGCATGGTTTCACCATCCAGCACCATCCACTGTACACCTTGAATTCCTGAAAGTTTCACCTTGAAAAATATTGTGTGATGGTAGGATCGAGGTGAGGAGAAAGTTCTTCCCTGAGAGAGTCATTGGACACTGGAATGGGCTGCCCAGGGAGGTGGTGGAGTCGCCGTCCCTGGAGCTGTTCAAGGCAGGATTGGATGTGGCACTTGGTGCCATGGTCTAGCCTTGAGCTCTGTGGTAAAGGGTTGGACTTGATGATCTGTGAGGTCTCTTCCAACCTTGGTGATACTGTGAGACTGTGATACTTATGCACCAGTCCCTACAATGACACAGCTGAACAGTATTTACCCTGAGTGGTATATTTCAGAAGTAAGGAACTGTATGGGTTATCTTTTTTTTGTGTGTGAAACAGCTGCAGGGTCAACTTAAAAATTAAGCTCAGCTCCTGGGCTTCAATTGAGCACAAGTCTTGGGCATATCCTTCTATTCCAGGTGTACAGACAGTCCTCATGAGAGCTGCTTTAAATCTGCTTTTGTCAACAGCAGGAAAAAATGAGATAATGAAAGCAAAGAAAACTCTTCTTGCTAAATTGCAGGACAGCTGGTGTTTTCACCCCCAAGTGAAGAATTAGCCCTCTACACTATTTCAAATTACGTAAAATATCACAGAACCACAGAATGTCAGGAAGGGACCTCCAAAGCTCATCCAGTCCAATCCCCCTGCAGAGCAGGATCACCTAGAACAGATCACACAGGGACACATCCAGGTGGGGTTTGAATATCTCCAGAGAGGGAGACTCCACAACATCCCTGGGTAGCCTCTTCCAGTCTTCTGTCACCCTCACAGGGAAAAAGTTCCTCCTCATGTTTCCATGAAACTTCCTATGCCTCAGTTCCCACCCATTGCCCCTTGCCCTGTCATCAGGCATCACCCAGCAGAGCCTGGCTCCAGCCTCCTGGCACTCACCCTGCACATATTCATAAACATTGTCACCATTTTGTATTCTAAGGATCGAAAACACTGCACCTTTGTGCTAGTTTGAGCCTAGCTGGGATATTTTGGCAAGAAGAATCAGATGATAGGCTGTGAAAAGGAAACAATGGTGATGGTACTGCACTCATAAGCTTGCTGGGATGTATAAGAACAAGAACACAAATATAGATAAGAGAGTCACTCTCTGGGCTTTTTGGGTTGCACTCCTCTCTCTAACCTGCCTGACTAATCCATCTGCTTCCTAACCCCTCTGGCCAACCCTCCAAACTACCTTGAACATGAGGCAAAGTCTGGGATAAGGTAGAGGGGTGGGGAGAAGGTGGAAGGGTGGTTGAGAGCCCCTTCTGGGGACTGAGGTTTCTGGGAGGGCTGTTGTGTTTCTGTATTAACTTTTAACTTGTCTATTTCTGTCTATAGCTGTATAGATTGTAAATCCCTGCTTGTATATTGTGCTAAGCTGTGAATATAAAGCTTCATTCCTGAACTTCCAGCCGCTGAGTCTAGTCTGGGTGATTTTCCAAAGTGGGGGGGGGAGCAGGTAACATCCAAACTATCACAACCTTCCTTCATGGCCTCTTTAAAATTAAAAAAAAAAAAAGAAAGAAAAAAATAGAAAGGAGGAGGGAGAAAAGAGCAACTGCAAAACAAAAGGCTGGTAACATTCATACCAGCTACCAAACCCCATCCAAACGTAGTGACAGTTTGGTTGACCTAGAATAGCCTTTCCCAGAAGACAATTTATTTACCAAGTGCCACCACTTAACAGGGCTTTGCTAAGGAAATACTCAGAAGACTGCCATCAAGTGAGAAACAGCTTTCCTCCAGTGTATCTGCAGGTTATGCTACTGGTCACAGCTCTGTGACCCGAGATAGCTTTGATAGCTGGGAGCTGTTTGGTGCCAAACCGTTAAGGGTAGCGCGTCTGTCAACGGGCAGCGGCAGAGCTGCGCCGCTCCCTGCTGATCTGAAACTCCCTATTCACCAGGGAAGTCTGAAAGTTATTCTGAACATTATGCAAATTGTTCTGGGCACATTTTCCTCCAAAATAAGAAAGGATTACATAAGGAACGCGACGCCGCTTTCTAGATTAGCCATACTGCCCACAGACTTAATGGGGTGTGACAGAGGAAACAAACTGTAAAAATTCACACCGACAAACAACCCCAAACTTCCCCTCCAGAGCTGAAGGCCATCACGAACCATATCACCTTGCAGCAAGTAAAAGCCATTTTTGTGACCTTGACTCTTTCTGCAACGCACAGATGTAAGCACAGGGGAGGGTAGACAAGAGGCAAGGCGTGACAGGCAGTGGTCACGTTGCTTAATGCAATGTGGAAAGCACTAAGAAGCGACCAGGAGGTGTGCAGGAGAATCTGCATAAAATACATTTGTTATGCAACTCTCCACTTTTGTATCTGTATGCTAGGCTGGCTGGGAAGGGCTCTGCGCGCTCAGCTCCTCAGTACTTCAGCATGAATGACACCAGATAAAGAAGTACTGTATTTACTAGCTGAATAAACAATAGGTTTTGCTTTCACTCAAGTATTACGACTTCAACTCATTTCAGTTATATGTCAGTAGTTCAGAATGTGCAGTGGACCAGGCACATCATCACTGTTCACCTTTGTCAAAAGAGGGGCCAGAAACATCCACGTTGTTATATCTCTGGAACAGCTATAACTCATCCCCATAACCTTTGGAGAATACGCTACAATCCATTTTCCGTTAGCGACACAGCAGAAACCTGTTTATTTTTAAGTTCATGAACAAAATGCACCTATTTTCAGTGTCCCCTGGTGTGCACACAGCCCAAAAAGTGACAAGTTGACAGAGCCGTTACAAAAAGGCTGGCTGCCTGGCCATTAGCCTCCTACAGCAAAAGCTCAAGGGGACAAACCAAATCACATCCCTGCCGTAGGATGGCATGCTCTGTGTTGTGAGACCACAGGCAATGCATGCCCACCACCTCAGGGGCTTATCTCAGTACTCTTAAGCTCAAATTCCTGGCAGGCAAACCTACGGAGCATTATGGTACCTGGATACGATGGGAGATGATCTGCTCAGGAAATCAGGGATTGAGCTATCTAACCATTGGTCAGACCACACCTTGAGTGCTGTGTCCAGTTCTGGGCCCCTCCATTTAAGAGAGATGTTGAGGTGCTGGAAGGTGTCCAGAGAAGGGCAGCAATGCTGGGGAGGGGCCTGGAGCACAGCCCTATGAGGAGAGGCTGAGGGAGCTGGGGGTGTGCAGCCTGCAGAAGAGGAGGCTCAGGGCAGACCTCATTGCTGTCTACAACTACCTGAAGGGAGGCTGTAGCCAGGTGGGGTTGGTCTCTTCTGCCAGGCAAACAGCAACAGAACAAGGGGACACAGTCTCAGGTTGTGCAACGGGAGGTCTAGGCTGGATGTTAGGAGGAAGCTGTTGCCAGAGACAGTGACTGGCATTGGAATGGGCTGCCCAGGGAGGTGGTGGAGTTGCTGTGATGGAGAGGCCTCTTCTCAACCTGAATATTTCCATGCATCTGTAAAGGCTGTGCTGCTCCCTTTCTCCTGCAGACTGGCTCACATCATGATAACTAAACCATAGGTGCTTGGTTGAATCTGAGCCCTTAATCTGACTTCTTAAAGATCAAAGTCAAAGAGATCTTCCCAGTCATTCAAGTGATCCTTTGGCATCAACACTTCTGATTTCAATATCATCCCATTAACTACAGACCTTAGCATTTGTTATGCTCTGGCAAAATCATGGGATTCAGCTATTTACTGTGGGGCTGAAGATCACCTAAAGCATTTTTTATAATCTTAAAAACCACCCAGTGAGGTGAGGAATATGCAGGCATATGGCCAAACCAGTAAAATCTTCTTAAATATTACACCACATATACCAGAGGTACCTTGGCTGCACCCAAAATACAGACTAGTTGGTTCTGTCACTTGTAACATAATGTAACCTATTAACTTTCATCACTATTTTGGGTAAGTAATAAGGGCAGAGGATAACTGCAGAAATAAATATTGACATGTGTTGCTGGTAAAACACCAACTGAAAACTGCAGGCCAGAGCATCAGAGCATAGTAAGTTTTCTTCATTCCCAAGATCTCCCTCTCACCTTTGATGTAAATTCTCTGTCCCAAGGCTGCCTTTAACGTGCATGAGGTTTGTGTACGTGTATATTACACATATAAAAATAAGCACGCTCACAGAATAATGAGCCCTGAGAAATCCACTCTTCCAGCACTCCCCTGGGAGGATGAGGTTGCTGAACGCAGCTGTTTTCACAATTCATGTCCTCTAAAAACTACACTCTCTGTGCCTGGCCAGGTGAAAATGCCAGGTACAAAAGGGAAGCTTGTAAATCTGCTTAGGTGTTTCCTTCTGAGAAATTGCTCCTCTCTTCCTTAACTCTACTCAGAACTGGTTAGGCACTGAGTATTTTTTAAATGAGGTGAGGTATAACAAGGTAAGTGCAGGGTTCTACACTGTGGCAACAACAACCCCAAGCAGCACTATAGGCTGGGGACAGAGTGGCTGAGAGCAGCCAAGAAGAAAGGGACCTGGGGGTACTGGTATCAGTTGAAAATGAGCTCGCAGTGTGCCCAGGTGGGCAAGAGAGCCAATGGCATCCTGGCCTGGATCAGGAGCAGTGTGGCCAGTAGGACGAGGGAGGTTATTCTGCCCCTGTACTCAGCACTGGTCAGGCCACACCTTGAGTGCTGTGTCCAGTTCTGGGCTCTTCAATTCAAGAGAGATGTTGAGGTGCTGGAAGGTGTCCAGAGAAGGGCAACGAAGCTGGTGAGGGGCCTGGAGCACAGCCCTGTGAGGAGAGGCTGAGGGAGCTGGGGGTGTGCAGCCTGCAGAAGAGGAGACTCAGGGAGGACCTCATTGCTGTCTACAACTACCTGAAGGGAGGCTGTAGCCAGGTGGGGTTGGTCTCTCCTACCAGGCAACCAGCAACAGAACAAGGGGACACAGTCTCAAGCTGTGCCAGGGGAGGTCTAGGCTGGATGTTAGGAGGAAGCTGTTGTCAGAGAGAGTGATTGGCATTGGAATGGGCTGCCCAGGGAGGTGGTGGAGTCGCCGTCCCTGGAGGTGTTCAAGCAAAGCTTGGATGGGGCACTTAGTGCCATGGTCTGGTTGATTGGCCAGGGCTGGGTGCTAGGTTGGACTGGATGATCTTGGAGGTCTCTTCCAACCTGCTTGATTCTATGACTCTCTGATTCTAAGTACCTGTCATTCCTCCTACCTAGAAATAATACTATTTAATAAAATAAAGGCAAATAAATATAGCAAGTTATATTTGTTTCTAGTCTTATTTTATCCAGCACACATTTCTCTCAGCTTTTGATGTGCTCCTCTAGCCAGGGCTGCCAGTGTCAATGCAAGGACTGCAACCTCCCTCCCACCTCCCTCCATCCAGCTCATCATCCAGCGTCTGACAGAAGCAAGCACCAGCTGGTCTACAAAGGTGCGTGAAACATTTTAGCCAGACTGTAGAAAGTCACCTGGCTGTAAGGAAGAGATCTTCTCCCTCAGTCACCATTACCAAGAGATTGACACAAACACTAAATTAAAAGGTGGACAGTTCTTCAAAGATCTTGTTACTGTAAAAAACTAAACCTTTAACCACATCTGGACACTCTATTCCCATTGGAACACTCAATGAGTCAGTGCTAATGGGGCCAGAATTTTGCCTCTGACCTTGCCCTTTCATGTTTCCCTCTTGTCAGGCATCTCTAAGGTCCTACATCCAGTTGGCAGAAATAAGGACATTTTCAGTTTGCTCTTCTCGGACCTTGGGGCTTTATTGCCATGGCTCCTTTTGACAGCAAGTTTCAAAGATGTTCAGAAGCACCCAAAGGATTCGTTAATTTCTTGACACATACCTACAAGCAACACCTGATAACCTGTGTTATTTCCTTGGCAGTTCACAGCTAACCTCAGCACTACCTGATGATAAAGCAGACAAAACCATTTCTCCCGCTAGTCAAGTGAACAATTCTTAAGTGCCATATACCTTTGGAAGCCTCTGTGCCAAGTGGATTTTCCAAGATGTCTGTCATATCTTGGCTCCAAGCATCCTTCACAGCAGACTTAGACACCTTCCTGTTGTTCAGGCCTTGCTGCGGTCGGAAGTTATTCCTCAGGTACTCCACGGACTTGACGTGGTCTTGCTGTTCAGTGGTGAAGATGGAGTAGAAGGCCTCCAGCTGATTGCAGCCATCATGGCAAGAGAGAGAAAGAACATTAATTAGAAGAACAATGTGGTGAAATCTGGGTGGCTGATAAGAAAGCAAAATGGCAGGAAGTAAAATGCTGATGCCAAGAGCGATAAACCGCACAGGAAGTCAGGCTGCCCACTGAAATCACTGCCAACCGCCTTATCTCCGCACAGTGCTTATCCTGCCCAACGAGGCAGAGGGCATTCTAGCAGCCTGTGGACGTCTGTACTGGGCAAGCAAACATTTCAGACCCATTGTCTAGAAGAACAGAATCACAGAATAATGGAATCAGTCAGGGTTGGAAGGGACCACAAGGATCAGACAGCTCCAACCCCCCTGCCATGCCCAGGGACACCCTACCCTAGAGCAGGCTGCCCACAGCCTCAGCCAGCCTGGCCTTAAACACCTCCAGGGATGGGGCCTCAACCACCTCCCTGGGCAACCCATTCCAGGCTCTCACCACTCTCATGCTCAACAACTTCATTCTCACATCCAGTCTGAACCTACCCATCTCCAGCTTTGCTCCATTCCCCCATGTCCTGTCACTCTCTGAGAGCCTAAAAAGTCCTGCCCCAGCCTTTTTGTATGTCCCCTTCAGATACTGATAGGCCACAAGAAGGTCACCTGGGAGCCTCCTCATCTCCAGACTCAACAGCCCCAACTCTTTCAGTCTGTCCTCATAGCAGAGCTGCTCCAGCCCTCTGATCAACCCAGTGGCCTTTCTCTGGATATGCTCCAGCATCTCCACATCCTTCTTGTAATGGGAATTCCAGAACTGGATGCAGTACTCCAGGTGGGATCTCACCAGAGCAGAGTAGACGGAAAGAATCACCTCCCTTGACCTGCTGGCCACACTTCTCCTGATGCAGCCCAGGATTTGGTTGGCCCTCCTGGGCTGCCCACTATTGTTTTCAGTGCACTTGATGCACTTGAAGCAGTTTTGATAGAGCCAGCTAACAGGGCTGAAGGTCACTTGTGCTAGTTTGAAGCTAGTTAGAATGTTTTGGTGAGAAGAACTACATAATAGGCTGAGAAATGAAAACAATGGTGGTGTCTACTTTGCTCATAGTCTCGCTGAGATTTGTAGAAAGGAAAAGCAAAACATTAGATAAAGTCACTTTGCTGGGCACTTCACTCTGGGCTTTGCTCTCAGCTCTTTGCCTGCTGAGGAGCTGAGGCTGCTGGCTGAACTCCATCTTGCTTTCTAACCTCACCCATCATTTGCTTTGGCTGATTCACCTTTGCTTCTTAATCCTCTTGGCCAAACCTCCATTTCTTCCTTGGGACTGGGGTAAGGTTGAGAGGGGTAGGGGGAAGGTGAGGGGGTGGTTGAGAGCCCCTCCTGGGGACTCAGGTTTTTGGGAAGGGAGTTGTGTGTCTGTATTACCTTTTTACCTTGTCTATTTCTGTCTATATCTGTATATACTGTAACTATCTGCTTGTACATTGTGCCAGCTGTAAATATAAGCTTCATTCATATTTCCAGAGCTGGCTGAGTCTAGTCTGGGTGATTTCTAAAGTGTGGGGGGGCGGGGGACACCCAAACCACCACATTACATCATAAAAGCTACGAGAGCTCAGTTAGCAACTGCAGTCGAGTCTCTTGGCTTACAGACAGCCATGACATTAATTGAATTTTTAAACTTTGAGAGAGAAGTTTTAAAATATTTCCCTCTGCCACGCTACCTTGGGGGAGGTATAATTGCATTTTAACAACTGCCAGTTCAAACGTGCTTTTTAACCTTACCCTTCCTACGTGTCAAAGTACATATAAAGTCATTTCAGCTTCAGTTTTATGATAAAAAAATATTATCTCCCACAAATGAGAAATTAATTTATCTACAGCTGCCAGAAAAGAAAAAAAATATAACAATTATAAGAGCTGCAGTCAAGGAGCTCCATTCTGGCTCCTCAAGGAGTACAAGAGCTTCCATTCAGAAGAAGAAAGGAAGCCAGGAGAAAAGGGACCTGGGGGTACTGGTGGATAGTAGGCTGAAGATGAGCCAGCAGTGTGCCCAGGTGGCCAAGAAAGCCAATGGCATCCTGGCCTGTATCAGGGAACAGTGTTGCCAGTAGGAGGAGAGAGGTTATTCTGTCCCTGTACTCAACACTGGTCAGGCTACTGTGACCAGTTCTCCAGTTCTGGGCTCCTCAATTCAAGAGAGATGTTGAGGTACTGGAAGGTGTTCAGAGACGGGCAACACAGCTGGTGAGGGGCCTGGAACACAAACCCTATGAGGAGAGGCTGAGGGAGCTGGGGGTGTGCAGCCTGGAGAAGAGGAGGCTCAGGGCAGACCTCATTGCTGTCTACAACTACCTGAAGGGAGGTTGTAGTCAGGTGGGGGTTGGTCTCTTCTCCCAGGCAAGCAGCAACAGGACAAGGGGACACAGTCTCAAGTTGTGCTGGGGGAAGTATAGGCTGGATGTTAGGAGGAAGTTGTTGTCAGAGAGAGTGATTGATAGGGCTGGGTGCTAGGTTGGACCGGATGATCTTGGAGATCTCTTCCAACCTGGTTGATTCTATTCTATCTAGCTGTTGTAAGCCTATTGCAGATACAGGGAAATCTGATCTAAATCTCAGAGTCCTGTAATTACAAAACATTAAAGCCTGATGTGTGCTTTTCTAAGGGCTGGAAATGCAAACGGCAATTAAAAGTAGTGAAACCATCCTGAGCACAATGAGATAGTCTGAGGTATGCATTAGGAGAGATAATGCTGTGCTTCGGGTCACTGAATGCACTTAGCTTTACAATGCATCTGCAGGGTGACACAGCTTGTCTTGCTTTGTTGTCTAATTATCAGGGAAGATGAGGATGATGAAGCGCTGAGAGTAAAATAGGGAAGCCTCTGCAAATGGACCACTTCAATACTGTTCTTTTTACAGCAAGGTATTTTGCACAAAAGCAAGGATGTAATTGGAACGGCAACAAAGCTTAAACAATATCACTTTCCTCCTCTGGGATTACAGGCTGCTTCACAGGGTTTGTGATAAAGAAGGTTAAACTATGGCAATGGATTATGTTGCACTGTTTCTGTTAGAAGAACAAATAATAATCATGGCAATGGCAAGGTGGCAGACTCTTAAAATACACCCATCTAGAGCTGCCGAGGGGAGGAATACTACTGTTTATTCCACATGTGCTGGAGCATCAATGAAAGTCTGTCTACACACAGAATTCCCAGACCTTCAACCTCATATGTGTGCATCAGGAGGAATGTGTCCAGCAGATCAAGGGAGGTTCTCCTCCCCCTCTACTCTGCCCTGCTGAGACCTCATCTTGAATACCATGTTCAGTTTTGGGCTCACCAGTTGAAGAGGGACAGGGATCTGCTGGAGAGGGTCCAGCAGAGGGCTACAAGGATGATTAGGGGAATGGAGAGAATGGCTTATGAGGAGAGGCTGAGGGACCTGGGGCTGTTTAGTCTGGAAAAGAGAAGACTTAGAGAGGATTTGATAAATGTTTATAAGCATCTGAAGGCTGCCAGGAGGTGGGGGACAGGCTCTGCTCACTGCTCCTTGGGATAGGACAAGGAACAATGGTGGTGAATTGCAGCAAAAGAGGTTCTGCCTCAACACAAGGGGGAACTTCTTTACTGTAAGGGCCACAGAGCACTGGAACAGGCTTCCCAGAGAGGCTGTGAGGTCTCCTTCTCTGGAGACTTTCAAGGCCTGTCTGGATGTGTTCCTCTGTGATCTGTGTTGGATAGGATTGTGCTGCTCTGGCAGGGGGGTTGGACTCGATGATCTCTTTGGGTCCCTTCCAACCCCTAACATCCTATGATCTTGTGATAAAGCAGCACAACACCAAATTTGACAGGCTTGTCTTGGCACAGTTACTATTGAACAGCAGAGGAAAGAAGCCATACCAGGATAAAGTCCCTTATACACCGTTATGGTGATGGCCATAATCAGTGTTCACCAGTTTACTTGCATTTGTTAAAACAGAGAGGAAAAAGAAGTCATGACCCACCTGATGTGTACACAGGGTATAAAACTGAGTGTGGGCCAGGCCTCCCAGCCACCAAACAAACAGTAAACTTACTGATGTAGGGAAAAGCTACAAGGGATTGCAAGTACCCTGCAGGCAAGGGCAGAATTCAAAATAATCTCAACAGTCACAGAAATAGCCTGAAAAAACCACAAAGGGTCTAATTCAGTCGTGATCATGTGCAGAGTCCCACACTTCAGCCAACACTGTTGGCTGCCCAGCACTGATAGAGAGCACTCTGGGGAAAGCCTGTAGCAAAAGGGTTCCTGCTGATCAGGAGCTGAACATGAGCAATAATGTCATGGTTTTGTGAATAAGGCAAAATAACACCAGCATGGGTGGCTGGATGTAGGAATCTCGCCATGTCCCTCAGCACCAGTTCTGAACACGGTGCTCAAAAAAAGATGAAAGAGTCTATGGGAGAAAAAACAGGATCTAGAAAACAGGGAAAAAACGTCTGGACCAGGGGCATGGTGATTCCTTTTCATCCTTCTGCAGTCTTTGAGACCAGCATCTGTCAGTTAGGATCACCAGTTGAACTATGCACTTCCTCTTGTCATTTCTTTCTACAACTACCTGAAGGGAGGCTGTAGCCAGGTGGGGTTGGTCTCTTCTGCCAGGCAAGCAGCAACAGAACAAGGGGACACGGTCTTAGGTTGTGCCAGGGGAGGTCTAGGCTGGGTGTTAGGAGGAAGTTGTTGGCAGAGAGAGTGATTGGCATTGGAATGGGCTGCCCAGGGAGGTGGTGGAGTAGCCGCCCCTGGAGGTGTTGAAGCAAAGCCTGAATGAGGCACTTAGTGCCATGGTCTGGTTGATTGGACAGAGCTGGGTGCTAGGTTGGACTGGATGAGCTTGGAAGTCTCTTCCAACCTGGTTGAGTCTATGACTCTATGCTTTACAGAACTAGCATATCTAAAAGGTTTGTTTTCAGTGGCTTATCCCAAATGAATAAAAGGAAAAACTAACTCCAGCAGGACAGCTTCCTAAAGCCAACAGTCTTCCATGTCAGAGTACACTTAGCTGGGAAACATCTGATTCCATCTAGCCATTACTTTGTCGGGGGTGTTCCTCTCCAGACAAATCCCAGACACTGCCTCTATTTGCATTAGAAGCTGCTGTGTGCTAATTTTAAAGATCTGTGCACCAGCTTTTTGAGCACATAATGGCAGCTTTACTGTGATATAAAAACAGTTAAGCATGGAGAATTAATGGAAAGATGTCTTTTCTAATGCAATTAGTTCAAATTACTAAATGTGAGCAGAACTGAAATCGCTCACTTTACTTTGAAAGGAAAGTTTCAATTAAAAAGAATAAAAAGGAACTCCATGTAAATATTTACATCACAGCTTAATTTAATCTTAACTAAAACAATACCTAATAAATCACTGAAAGGAAACTGGGTTTCATGTTGTACTGTCTTCTTAGGACTGAAGGCTCATGTTCAGAAACAATACTACTTAAGAGACAGAAAAAAAGCCACCCCAACCCCAGTGACACTTCCTTTTTTGTCAACAGAAACATTTCTTTTGCTCTTAAAATGCCAGGTGTGCCAGTTTGAAGCTAGCTAGAATGTTTTGGTGAGAAGAACTAGATCATAGGCTGTGAAATGAAAATGATGGTGATGTCTACTTCCCTCATTGTCTCGCTGAGATGTATTAGAATAAAAAGCAAAACACAGATAAAGTCACTTTGCTCTGGGCTTTGCTCTAGCACTTCGCCTGCTGGGGAGCTCGGGGCTGTTGCCTGAACTCCATCTCACTCTCTAACCTCACCCTCCATTTTCTTTGGCTGATCCCACCTTGCTTCTGAACCCCCCTGCCCGAACCTCCATTCTTCCTTGGGATTGGGGTAAGGTTGAGAGGAGTAAGGGGGAAGGTGAGGGGGTGGTTGAGAGCCCCTCCTGGGGACTCAGGTTTCTGGGAGGGCTGTTGTGTTTCTGTATTACCTTTTACCTTGTCTATTTCTGTCTATAACTGTATATACTGTAAATATCTGCTTGTACATTGTGCCAGCTGTAAATATAAGCTTCATTCCTACTTCCAGAGCTGGCTGAGTCTAGTCCGGGTGATTTCTGAAGTGTGGGGGGGCAGGGGACACCCAAACCATCACACCAGGTTTCGACAACAGTGTCTTGAAGAGGGCAAACCAAGGGATTTGCTAGCAAAATGAACACACCTGATGGTAAGAAATAGGAACAGGCTTCCGAAAAACAATCCACTCCACGATCTCGCTGCACGGAGGAGTTGTCAGCGAACCTGCGTAGCGGTAGTAACTCCCCAGCGATGACGGCAGAAGGTCCCTCAGCACAAAGGGATCCAGAAAGGTCTCCTTCTCTGCAGGGAAGATTGACAAGGAGAATGACCCATTTTTTTTAACGTTGTCTTTAAAACAGACATGACACTGGTAGGCAGCCTAACAAGGTGCAATGGCAACAAAGTATTTTACCATACATAATATATGTATAACGAAAGAGGAAGGCATCCTATCAGGAACAGCTGATTACTAAAAGAGCAGGCAGAATGCTAGTCAATCCTGTACCCAACAGGAGTGCTCCTCGTTTGAATGTGTGCAGGTGTGAAGAGCCCTTGCTGTCCCATGGGCTTATGCTAGCACAGAAATAATATCACCTTCAGTGCTTTCAGCAGGCAGTAAACGGCTCTTCAGCTTGACGGCAGCCTGCTGCTTCCTGACCACCATGCATAGGATAATGTACTCATCCCATTCCCACCAGCACAGCAAAGGGATGTGAGGATAGGGTTGGTCCCTCTTGTGCACTGCTGAGATGGAGGAGGCAGAGCCATGCTGCTCAGACAAACTTCTCTGGGAACTGCCAGCGGGGTGAGCTGAGGAGCACTGCTGAAAGGCACTTCTGAAGTTCAATGTGCTGCCTGAAGTAGCATCCAGACAGTGCTCATTTAAGAGTGCCTGCATCTGGCCACACAGGCATTACCAGGAGTGCTGTTAGATGCAGTCAGCACAGCACCAGAAATATGTTTCAGGGATAAAGACTCTTCTCCCTAATCCAGACCTTAGAATCATAGAATCAACCAGGTTGGAAGAGACCTCCAAGATCATCCAGTCCAACCTAGCACCCAGCCCTGGCCAATCAACCAGACCATGGCACTAAGTGCCTCATCCAGGCTTTGCTTCAACACCTCCAGGGGCAGCAAATCCACCACCTCCCTGGGCAGCCCATTCCAATGCCAATCACTCTCTCTGTGCAGAACTTCCTTTCTAATATCCAGCCTATACCTCCCCTGGCACAGCTTGAGACTGTGTCCCCTTGTTCTGTTGCTGGTTACCTGGGAGAAGAGACCAACCCCTACCTGGCTACAACTTCCCTTCAGGGTTTGGGGATAGTTTGAGGATAAACTATTTCCTTTGAGAAGTTCCTTGGAGAGCCAGAAATCCAAACCTAAGATCTGAAAGCATTTAGCTTCAAACAGCAGTGATAAGTTGGTAATACTTAACACTGTGAAGAAAAATAAATAAATGAAAGGAGAGAAGAGCTGCAGGTGAGACAATTTCTCTGCCATCCCTCAGCATTTATCCTCTGCAATTTATGTTGACTCACAGGCCAGAGCTTCTCCTCAGCCTGTGTAAAGGTGTTCGCTGCCTCAGGGCATGCTGACATGCAAGGCTCTCCCATACATCTCTATTCCTCACTTTCTACATTCTTTGTGCCTCAAACAAGAATCCACAGTTGTGTAGCAGGAACTCACTCCTGTCTCTATCTCATCAGAGCTGCTGAGCAAGCCCACTCCCCCTGCAGCAGCGTGGAGAGGCAGGTAGGCTGGTGATTGACACACACATCTTCCAAAGCCAGAAGGAAAAGAAAAGGGATGAAGTCTGCAGAATTAAATTCCAGAGCATCCCACAGTTTCCTAGAAGTCTTAATCAAATCAAGAGCTGCCTGTACCTCTGTGAGCAGCAGTCTGAGAATCAGGGGGACTTTTTTTCTTCCACTGCTGTTGAAAGGTGAAAATACCTGATGCACTTCAGGCATCCTCTACTCTTCTGAACAATGTCAACAGGTGTGCAATGTTTTCATAGCCTTTAGCATTCCAAAAGGTGAGTAATTAGAACGAAGCCAAAGTACACACTGTAACAGAATATTGCAGTCTCTTCATTGACAATTCCTTTCCTTCTAATCCATGCAGGCATCACCTACACTACATGTCCAAAATGGAAACAAATGATGAGGGGCCTAGAACACAACCCCTGTGAGAGGCTGAGGGAGCTGGGGCTGTGCAGCCTGCAGAAGAGAAGGCTCAGGGCAGACCTCATTGCTCTCTACAACTACCTGAAGGGAGGTTGCAGCCAGGTGGGGTTGGTCTCCTCTCCCAGGCAAGCAGCAATAGGACAAGCGGACACAGCCTCAAGTTGTTCCAGGGGAGGTCTAGGCTGGATGTTAGGAGGAAGTTGTTGGCAGAGAGAGTGATTGGCATTGGAATGGGCTGCCCAGGGAGGTGGTGGAGTCACCATCTCTGGAGGTGCTGAAGCAAAGCCTGAACGAGGCACTTAGTGCCATGGTCTGTTTGATTGGCTAGGGCTGGGTGCTAGGCTGGCCTGGATGATCTTGCAGGTCTCTTCCAACCTGCTTGATTCTGTGATTTTGTAATAAACCACTTTTTTTTTTCCTCTTCACAACCTACTCTGGGGGAGGAAAAAACCCAAACCGAACGTGCTTAGATGATAAACAGTAAAATATATATGATTGGCCAAAGTTCAAAGAGATTCTAATCAAGAAGTCATAATCACAGCAAAAGGTCGTATTTAATTTGATTGGCTTATTTTTATGCTGGAAAAACTGGTTAGAAAACCTGCAAACTCAGGCTCAGGATTTGACTTGTGAATGCAGCACAGACACACACAGCCTCGCAGCAAAATGACAAAGGGCTTTCTATTTAAGAAACTGCCTCTCTCCATACGGAAGCTGAGCACACAGTGGGCTGCTATGAATCTGAAGAAGTATTTGAACTTGCAAATATCCTCTTTGCCTTAACAGCCAATGACTATGCATGGAATAAATGGGAGGCAGGGGCACGTTTTCATAGCATCAGTCAGGGTTGGAAGGGACCACAAGGATAGAATCACAGAATCATAGAATCAACCAGGTTGGAAGAGACCTCCAACATCATCCAGGCCAACCCAGCCCTATCCAGTCAACCAGACCATGGCACTAAGTGTCTCATCCAGGCTTTTCCTGAACACCTCGAGGGATGGTGACTCCACCACCTCCCTGGGCAGCCCATTCCAATGCCAATCACTGTCTCTGCCAACAACTTCCTCCTAACATCCAGCCTATACTTCCCCCTGGCACAACTTGAGACTGTGTCCCCTTGTTCTGTTGCTGGTTGCCTGGCAGAAGAGATCATCTAGTTCCAACCCTCCTGCCACAGACAGGGACACCCTACTCTAGATCAGACTGGCCACAGCCTCATCCAGCCTGGCTTTAAACACTTCCAGGCATGGAGCCTCAACCACCTTCCCGGGCAGCCCATTGCAGGCTCTCACCACTCTCATGCTGAACAACTTCCTCCTCACGTCCAGCCTGAAGAGAGCTTTCCACTTGTGTTGAGGAAAAAAACTGTTTCAGTTCCAATGAACAACTTAACTCTTCTTAACTTTTGTACCATTTTATTTAGGATGATGGAATCACTTGAGATGCTGGATAAAGGTTCCATGAGAAACTGAGAGCATGGAGTGTCCCTTTATCAAAGGATGGCAGGAGGACCAAGCTCATTTTACGCTTTCAAGGATTTTTGTGCCATATGCTGACAATATTATATTTTAATAATTAATTGTTCATCAAAGGCAAAAGATGAAGAACAGGGATGCTAAATTCAAAGTTATTCAAATTGCAGGCATGAATAATGCATGACTTTTATATTAAATACACACTGTATTAAGTAGTCTACATTTCATCCAACTCTGTCTTTCATTTTTAAACATTTTGAGCTACAATATGAATAATCAACCAAGGGGAGCTTATTTAGACAGAGCAATACCTTATTTGAATGCAAACTGGAAGTATCCGGCTATGATTAAATTTTGGTTATCAATTAGGGTGGCTTTTTTTCCCCTGAGCATTTGGAAAGTCACAATCAGCTGTGAAAAAATAGAGTATGTTTCTTGAGGAAAAAGTAGCTTTCCCAATCCACAGCTAAAGTAGGGCAGGGGGAACTCGAGCTAACTCTTCATGGCTACAAGCAATGCTCTAAGTTTTCATTAATGAATTTCAAAGATTAAAAATTTAACAAATACATCTAATTGGATTAACTAAAATAGGTTATAATCAACTGATTACTTCTGGGCCTAGGCCTGTTCAATACATTTACTGACGATCTGGACTAGGAGATTGAGTCCAGCAGCAGTGAGTCTGCAGATGACATTGGGCCTGGAACACAAACCTTATGAGGGGAGCCTGAGGGAGCTGGGGTTGATCAGCCTGGAGGAGAGGAGGCTCAGGGCAGAGCTCATTGCTGTCTACAACTACCTGAAGAGTGGTTGTAGCCAGGTGGTCTCTTCTCCCAGGCAACCAGCAACAGGACAAGGGGACACAGCCTCAAGTTGTGCTGAGGGAAGTATAGGCTGGATGTTAGGAGGAAGTTCTTCACAGAGAGAGTGATTTGCCCTTGGAATGGGCTGCCCAGGGAGGTGGTGGAGTCACCATCCCTGGGGGTGTTCAGGAAAAGACTGGATGAGGCACTTAGTGCCATGGTTTAGTTGATTGGATAGGGCTGGGTGCTAGGTTGGACTGGATGATGTTGGAGGTCTCTTCCAACCTGGTTGATTCTATTCTATTGAGCTAGGAGCAGGTGTTGATCTGTTGGAGGGTAGGAGAGCCCTGTAGAGGGACCTGAACAGGCTGGATGGGTGGGCAGAGGCCAATGGGATGAGATTGAACAAAGCTAAGTGCAGGGTTCTACACTTTGGTCACAACAACCCCAAGCAGAGCCACAGGATGAGGACAGAGTGGCTGAGAACAACCAGACAGAGAGGGACCTGGGGGTACTGGTAAATAGTAGGCTGAACATTAGTCAGCAGTGTGCTCAGGTGGACAGGATAGCAAATGGCATCCTGGGCTGGATCACAAACAGTGTGGCCAGTAGGACAAGGGAGGTTATTCTTGCTCTGTACTCAGCACTGCTCAGGCCACACCTTCAGAACTGTGTCCAGTTCTGGGCCTCTCCATTTAAGAGAGATGTTGAGGTGCTGCTGGAAGGTGTCCAGAGAAGGGTGACGAAGCTGGTGAGGGGCCTGAAGCACAGCCNTGAGCTTGGAGGTCTCTTTCAACCTGGCTGATTCTATGATTCTATGATTTACTGGAAGGATCACAGAGCACTGGAACAGGCTCCCCAAAGAGGTTGTGGAGTCTCCTTCTCTGGAGATTTTCAAGGTCTGTCTGGATGTGTTCCTCTGTGATCTGTGCTAGATTGTGTGGTCCTGCTCTGGCAGGGGGGTTGGACTCGATGATCTCCTTGGGTCCCTTCCAACCCCAAATATCCTGTGAAAAGAAGAGCTTCTAGGGAAGTGGGAAGCAGAATTCTGTTATTTGAGAATTACACTTTAAATGATATATTAGTCCAAATATTCAGTGGCTTTGATGGGGTTCCA
>WAAF01017380.1:34289-47304 GCA_013400475.1 Tricholaema leucomelas | reverse complement strand
AAAGAAAGAAAGAAAGAAAGAAAGAAAGTTGCTGCAGCTCTTCATCTGGCTCAGCAATGAATGCCTAAATATAAAATGTTTACTGCCACTTCAGGTGAGCTCCATGTCCCAGGACAACATGTTGGCATCCTACAGAGCCAGGCATATTTTTGGAATCGTTGCTATCCAATAGTTTGCATTGTTATGAACAAGATTTAATGGTTACACTCTGCACCTCTTCCCTATTTAAATTACTGTTCCAGGATGTGGATGTTAAACACTGGAAGGGGCAGATGAATGCCTGTGCATAGCGGCAGTAAGAAAAGAAAGATCCAAATGACCATTGTTCTAATACAATGCTTAAAAGAAATAAGTACCACCTTGACTCCAGTGATGTTTCATTCCTCTCTTTTAAGCCTAGAACTGGGTGATGGTGTCCCAAACTTATTACACCAGTAAAGAAAACCTTTCCAATCCTTAGTATTGTCCTGTTTGAGTCTTGATCTACAAAATCTGAATCTTACACATTAATGTACTTTTAAGAAAATCATACAAATTGGTTCCTTCTATGTAAATAGCTGTAACACACAAACCAGGTGTTCTTCCATGTTCAGTTTCAAATCTTTCTTCCATCTTTCAAAGGAAAGAAATTCAACATTTTTGTTGAGTGTGCCATAAGCTATTGCTCTGGAGAGGAAGGAGGACTTTTGCCTCAAATCTTTTTTTCTTTTTTTTTTTAATCTAGTGCCCAGCAAATGGACTCCTTTCCCTAGAATAGTTATAATTCTGAGTGCTTGGAAAAGTCCTGTCATCAGGACACTGCAGCAGTGTTCACATCATTCCACATTTGAGAATCCAACATCACCAAAAACTTCCTGAGAAATTTTGAAAAAACAAATCTCTTTCTTTATTTCACAAGACAGCATTGTCAGGAGCCATTAAGATTGTCTAATCTCTCCTTTTATACCAAGCAATTTAAACTCCCTGCCATAACTGCAAACCAGACTGTAATTATCTCTCATTTTTCTCATTCCCTGTTTTTGCTATAGCTTCTGGAAGGCAAATATCCAGCTGTAGTTCTGTCATTTCCTCCTTAGCATGACACTGCATTTCTTTGTTGCAGCCAGAAAGTCATTTGGCAGCATAGCTTATGTCCAGCCTGTAGAGGACAAGTCCAAACCTCTCCACCAAGCAACACCATAAAGACACTGTGCTGTGATGGTCCATCTTCACCATACAAAGAAGAAGAAAAAACAAGCCAAAACATTTTACTATTTAAGGTCCCCCTGAAGATGCAGGAGGGGTTAAAACTGTGCAAAGTTAATTGTACAAAGGTGCATGTACAAGGGGCCTCCATACAGAACAGGACAATATTCATCAAACATCACACTGTGGATCCTTCAGATTGTACCCCTGATCTCTCACTGTGTTCCTCACAGCAGCTGTTTACACCTTTCCTTGGCCTCCTCCCATCCAGCTCTTGCTGGGCTGGCTGACAGAAAGTGCTACAGAACCTCCTGCCATAATCCCCTTCAAATATAATAGATCCTAGAGGTGTGAAATGGGGGGAGAAGGAAGCAAACAAAATAACAAAATAATCCAACCAAACAAAACAAATAAACCAACAAGAACAACTTTACAGCACAAATTGCTAAAATATCCCAGGCCTCTGAATCATCAGATCTTTTCTGCCTCCTTCAGTCAGTTCTCCTAAAATGCCCTAAAAAATCCACAACAAACCAAAGCAAAATAAAAGAAAACAGACAATAAACCAACAAATGAAGTCCTGTCACCAGAGAAGTACAGCAGCCTCTCCTAAGACTTGGAGGGACAGTCTGGCACATAATGACAATAATTCCCTTTCTCAGTTACTAATTGAAGTTGACATGGCAATTTTCCTCTCTGACCTTTGGATTCTGTAAGTAGGGGCATTACTGTAAAACTGTCACAGAACTGTAGTCTGAGCATTACAGGCTCCAATGACCTACAATTTGCTCACAGCGTGCCTCATGCATACAATTCTCCCGATGCAGAAATGCCAGAAACATCTTTGGTAGATGATCTCCCCCAAGTTAATGGAGAATCCAAGGAGTGGCTCACTCTGGTTTGGTGAAAGTCCCTGATAAATACGGTTAAATACTTCTCCCTGTTCCTCTGTTCCTGCTCTCATGGGTGCCACGGTCCCAGGAAACCACCAGGCAACAGGGTTCACACCGCAGCTCTGTTCCAGGCAGTCACAGGAACACCCCAGATAAGTATACTTGTGTTCACACACACAGAGTCTTCAGGCTCTGGAGCCACCAGGGTGCCCAAATGCTGTAGTATTCCCTCTTGGGCACTGGGTAAAAAGGTCTTTTAAGGTGCTTCCAACCAGTTTCTCATGAAGAACGACAGCCTATAATATGGCCTAACATTGATGTAAATACCATCGACTATGGGAGTGCATTTGTATATACAGAGATATTTTTATCTTTAGCTTTTCCCAAAGAAATAAAATACCAAAAATAAGTAAAAGACACCCTAATTAGCTGAGATGTGAGCTTTCAACTCCTCCAGTTCGGCAATACCAACTAAAAATACTCCACAACCATCCTACCCTAATGACCATCCTGAAAAACAATTGTGTTCAATTTTAAGACCTCCTCAGTATCAAATTCCAATCTGAAAGTTCAGAAACTAGGATTAAAAATAGATACAACTCCACTTTATGTTCTGAAACTAGAGAAATCATTTAAACTACTGTTCATAATATGCCACTGCCAGGTAGTTGCTCTTACAAGATATCTGACATCTAATCTATTACCATCAGCTTATATTCAACTAAAAATGAGATGTGACAGCATCGTAGAACACTTTCAGCTGGATAAAAAGATGTGAATGAAAAGCAAATATGCATTTTCTTAGCTTATCTCTCAGTATGGCTCACACCTTGAGGACTGTATAGGTTGCAGGGGGTGATTTCTAAATTCCTGCAGTCTTCTCAGAGTTTAAGCTAACAAGAAAAGACAGCTCTGAGCTACCAACACCACAAGACATTACTGTAATATGGCATCAACAGTTGTGCCATTTTAATCATCAATGTTCCTATCCACTGAAGCACACTTCTGATCTTCAGCCAAATGACACAAGGGAAAACTGCATTCATACTCCCTGGTACCGCTGCTAATCTGTAATTCATTACTGCATTGAAGCAGGTTGAAAACCCCTTCTCAAAGGTGTTTCTTCTATCAGCTCTTTAGAGAAGGGGCAGAAGGAGCAAAAAGCTGCACACCTCCAGCTCACAGTCCCACTGAGGATCCCTTACTCATAACTAGGGACATTTACTGACCACAGGACATCAGCTAAAACAGCACAGCATTGTAACACCATGCCAGCATAAAAGTCTTCTTGCCTGCCCTGAAAAATGAAGCCAGACCTGCTTAATGCTGACAAGGCAGCTCTAGAAAACACTATCTCTGCAATACCCAGGGAGTCTCTGCCTGCAGAGAAAAAATCCCATGTAGCAGTCTGCTCCAAGGCAAATGTGGGACAGAGAGCAGAAATCACAATTTTGCATCTCAGAAACACAAGAACCCCTTTCCCTGCCTGCTACCAATATTCAGCACAATGCCAAGACCATAAGCAGTCAGGCAACATCTGAGAGCCTGAGCCATCTCATAATCTGAAAGTAGCTTTAGCTGCACCCTGGACCCAGCAAGCAACTGGCTACTTCAGCACCTAGGCATTTTGTTAGCAGTGAAAAGCATTGTAATCCTGAGCCTTACCTCCAATTCAAATACTTCATTTAAAAACATTAAGTGCTGTTAGTACTGGGCAGGTAAACATACAGTATAATTGACACAGAGGCAATCTATAATCTGAAGGAAATACAGCATGACTCTTTTTGACTTCTTGTATATTCTGTACTTAACACATTATTATCATAATGAGTTCAGTTCCATAATTAGGTTTCTTCCTCACAGTGGCAAGAGGGAAGACAATCTTTTCGGGAAGTTGTCTTTTCTGTCAGTGAATAATTAAAGGAGTATTTCTGGCAGGACATTTCTCTCTCTTCCATCATCTTGGGTTTTTATTTGGTTTTGGTTTTTCATACCTAAGCTCTTCCTTCCAGCTTTCGTACCCACCTGTATTTGCACAGTGCTTAGTCAACACCAAAGTCCAGACATCATATATTTGCAGTCTTGGCAAGTTTTATGGGTTCTGACAAATATGTAGCTGAATTTCTCAGTAATGTTTCAGCAGGACCATAATTCTCAGCACCTCTAAAAGAACTGCTACCCCTAAATATGGGTGCCATGTGCACATCGACAGAAAAGCACTTCACAAAGCACTGTTAAATCTTTCCCTTTTCAGGAGGTACATACAAATTTTATACCACACTTAAGAAAATTAGCTCAGTGCTAGAGACAAAACAGAGAATAATTGGCCAGATGACAGGATTAGTTTAGGGTTATAGCAGATCACTAACTGCACCCAAGTCAAAATCTCAATGCAAACAAAAGTGAATTTCATTTTTGGACTTATTAGCAAATGTGGCATCAAAACAGAGTTCGCAAGCAAAGTCCTTAAACATAAAAAAATGCTTCAAGGTCGTTGTCGTCATCCCTGCCCTGCTTCTTTAACTTGCAGTTGCACCCTGTTTTTTGCTTTTCGCTCTACCATGGGGTCACAAGCCTAAGAGGTAACAACACTCTGACACACTCAGATATCTCCAGGAGCTGTGGCATTAGCACCAAATGCCACAATGTCAGTAAAGTCATGAGAGCTGGCAGAACTGATAAGCAGTGGAGATACCTTGAATTATCTTTTCCTGGCACCCTGAACTCCCTATCCACACAGAGAATGAACAGCAGTTACTGCAGAAGCTTTCACATTTCTCTTTTAATAATTGGTGCTGTGTTGTACAGGGGAGTGGTTGGGAGAATGATGTTCACTGGAAGTGTTTCCAGGTTTCACAAATTCACTGTGGTGCTGCAGTGCCATACTTGCTTAAACTCAGGTTTCCTAGGCCACACACGTAAAAGACAATCTCAGCCTTGTTTAAAACTAGATATATCTCTGGAACCTCTGATCCATAAAGAACTTGGAAACACTGGAAATACGTGCTTGTCAGTTCTGAAGGTGCATTGGAAAAGACTTTGTATTACTCTGTGTGGTTTGCCCTTGGTTTTCTTTTAAAGCACTGCTTTTCTTTTAAAGCACTGCTGTATGTTTGCAGAGGTTTTAGACCAAAGTACTGTACAGAGCACCACAATTTCATTCTGCAACAGTAGACTGGTATAAAGAACAGGAGGGCAGAGAACATGTTCCCAGAAGAATCAATCCCTTCGTCCTGCCTTTAAAGCCATTTCTTCTATGGTCAGTCCAGAGAATCAAAATCTCAGTTAAGGTCTGTTCTTAGAGCATGCTTCTGCTTCTTAGATGTCCTAGCTAAGCTCATCTAGGCACCACTCCACGCTTACATAAGTGCTTGGCTGTTGCCTGTCATGGTCAGTGGTCCTGATTTGTAAGAGACTTGCACACACATCTGCAGTGAGGAACTCTCAGACCCAGCCACACTCATTTAACCTGACAGCTACATTTTCAGCCCTAGGTAAGAGCTCCTCAGGGCTGGCATTTCAGGCAATAACTGATGTCTTTCCTCCAGAGAAAATAATTTTTGTTTGAGTTTCTGCTTCCTCATTTTACAAATGGTATTGTTCCCTGCTTAAAGCTGTTGTTTTTATGATCATGTTATTCACTGCCCAAATTGTGCAGCTGAAAATTGCTGCGATGATCCCAGACGCTCATGTGTGGTCCTGAAGACGACAAATCCCATAGGGGGAACACCTGCTCATCCAGGATACACAGCTCAAGTTCACATGGGCTCATACCACCTGTACAAACGATATTTTTCACTCTGTTGCATTCTTCTCAAACTGCTGTAAGTTTAAACAACTGTAAGATGCTTTTAGCCATCAAATTATAATAGAGGCTGTAAGCCCCTTGCTAGCAACTGCAGCAAGAGCTGTGCCTACTATTTGAAGTCAAATTTCTGCCTCCAGCAGGGGTTCCCAAACATGCTCTGCTGCATCCTTCCCAAATAGCTACAAATTCATGTTACTGTGAGACACTTCAAATTTTCAAGTAGCAAAGCTGAACTGTGCTCCTTTCTGACCTTCATACTAAGAGCCATACAGGACCAAGTAAGGCAGCTTACTGCAGATCTTACTTTGCTTGGGTACCCTAATGGAACTGGGAAACAACAGAGAAACTTATCCTCTTAACTCCTTCATAGTAAAAAATGCACATGCTGCTTCTAATCACCAGAAGTTGCAAAGGCAACAGTTGCCTGACTTCCTGCTCCTTGAAATGAAAGAGATGAGTGGAGAGCAGTGTTTGCCCATACCATTGCTTTAAACAAAGTTGTTGTGCAAGCAACTGAATACTGCAACTGAGTTCATGAGCATTCAGCCCTGTAGTGTAGAGGTGGCACAGAGATCTGCTTATCTGATGCAGATTCAATTTATTGATACTCAGTCTAGGCCACGAAGTGTCCTTAAAATGGCCTAAAACATGCATTTGATCTGGACTTGATCTGGAATGACAGAGATGCGGTTGACATAGATATGTATCATGTTACTCAAAATCCTCCTGTGATGTCAGTGCTGAGCATGCACATCACACAGTGGGGTGTAGAGCAGCCATGTAGCTGCCTAGACCTAAGCATGGACATCAGATGATCACAGAAATGAAGGAAACACAACAGCCACTTCACTGCGAGGCACAGTGCAGACATGCATGTGAGAAAAGCAGAGCAAGTGATCTTCCCTCCATACTACTATGCCTGTATGAGTGCAGCTTTAGCAAGGCTGATACTAACTGGCTGATGATTTTGGATAGCTAACCAGTCACCTTGCTTTACCTGTGAACAGCCTGCAAAATCCAAACCAGAGCCAAACAGCCTTCTTTTAGCATGTCCCAGCATTTTTATCACGAGTTTGCAACACGAGAACACATTTAAACATATCTGAATGCATCATATGAGATAATCTTCAGTGATCCACAGAAAGAACAACCTCTGAAAACAATTTGGATTGGCATTGTTATATTATGCTACAAGAAATTAATAAAAAAAATGTATACAACACTTACTTCTAATCTTCCCTGCAAATCCTTTCCCAACTGCCTGTTGCCTGCATGATCCCAAAGGGAATATAAAAGCAGAGCCAGTAAAGAGGAATGGAGAGAGAGATACACTGGTGGGATGAGAGAGGGTTTGCTAAGTCACAGGATGACAGGATATTAGGGGTTGGAAGGGACCCAAGGAGATCACTGAGTCCAACCCCCCTGCCAGAGCAGGACAATACTATCTAACACAGAGCACAGAGGAACACAGCCAGACAGGCCTTGAAAGGCTCCAGAGAAGGAGACTCCACAACCTCTCTGGGGAGCCTGTGCCATTGCTCTGTCACCCTTACAGTAAAGAAGTTCCCCCTTGTGTTGAGGGGGAACCTCTTTTGCTGCAACTTACACCCACTGCTCCTTGTCCTATGCCAGGGAGCAAGCGAGCAGAACCTGTCCCGCCCTGTCCTGGCCAGCCTTCAGATATTTATAAACATTTATCAAATCCCCTCTAAGTCTTCTTTCTCCAGACTAAAAAGCCCCAGGTCCCTCAGCCTCTCCTCATAAGCCATGCCCTCCAGTCTCCTCATCATCCTTGTAGCACTCCACTGGACCCTCTCCAGCAGATCCTTGTCCCTCTTAAACTGGGGAGCCCAAAACTGAACGCAGTATTCAAGACGAGGTCTCACCAGGGCAGAGTAGAGGGGGAGGAGAACCTCCCTTGATCTGCTGGACACACTCTTCCTAATACATCCCAGGATCCCATTGGCCTTCTTGGCCACAAGGGCACGTTGCTGTGCCATGGCTAACTTGTTATCCACCAGGACCCCCAGGTCCCTCTCCACAGGACTGCTTTCCAGCAGATCACCTCCCAGCCTGTACTGGTGCAGTTCATTATTCCTCCCCAGATGCAGGACTCTGCACTTGTCCTTGTTGAACTTCATCTGGTTCCTCTGTGCCCAGCTCTCCAGTCTGTCCAGGTCTCATTGGATGGCTGCACAGCCTTCAGCTGTATCAGCCAAGCCTCCCAGCTTGGTGTCGTCAGCAAACTTGCTGACTAGACACTCTGTGCCCTCATCAATGTCACTGATGAAGATGTTGAACAGGACTGGCCCCAGCACTGATCCCTGGGACACACCACTAGTTACAGCTCTCCAGCTGGACCTGGCATCATAGATCACCACCTTCTGAACCCTATCTTGCAATCAGTTCCTAACCCACCTCACTGTCTGCTCTTCCATCCCACACTTCCTCAGCTTGGTCACTAAAATGTCATGGGAGATCGTGTCAGAGGCCTTGCTAAGGTCAAGGCAGACTACATCCACTGGTTTCCCTGAATCTACCCATTCAGTTATGGCATCATGAAATGCTATCAGGTTGGTTAAGCATGACTTCCCCTTGGTAAATCCATGCTGACTACTCCTGATAACCTTCTTCTCTTCCAAGTGCCTTGAGATGCCCTCCAACAGGATCTGCTCCATCATTTTTCCAGGAATGGAGGTGAGGCTGACTGGTCTATAGTTTCCTGGAACCTCTTTCTTGCCCTTTTTGAAGACTGGAGTGCCATTGGCTCTCCTCCAGTCCTCAGGCACCTCTCCTGTCTGCCACGATTTGGCAAAGATGATGGAGAGTGGCAGAGCGATAATATCAGCCAGTTCTCTCAGCAGCCTTAGGTGCATCTCATCAGGGCCCATGGACTTGTGAATGTTTAAATTGTACAACTGATCCCCAACCCAGTCTGCACTGACCAGTGGGGAATGTTCCCTCCTCCAGGCTTCCTCTCCTTCATCCAGGGTCTGGGGTACATAGGGGAGTTCAGCCTTAAGTGTAAAGACTGAAGCAAAGTAGGAATTCAGCAACTCTGCCTTCTCTGCATCCTCAGTTATCAAGGTTGCCTCCTCTTTCAGCAGTGCCCCCACACCTTCCCAGTTCTACCTTTTTCTACTGATGTATTTGAAGAAGCCCTTCTTGTTCTGTTTTATTTCCTTTGCCAGCTTCAGTTCCAAGAGGGCTTTGGCCTTCCTTGTTGCTTTCCTATAAGCCCTGACTACTTCTCTATAGTTCTCCCAAGTGACCAATCCCTTCTTCCATGAATAATTCTTTCTTACCTGAGATTTCCTTCAGGAGCTCCTTATTCAACCATGCAGGTCTCCTAGCATGTCTACCTGATTTTTTTTCAGGGGAACATACCTAGCTTGGGCTTGGAAGAAGTGGTCTTTAAAAATTACCCAACTTTCTTGGGCTCCTTTATCCTCCAGAGCCTTAGCCCATGGGATTTTGGCAAGCATGTCCCTGAAGAGCACAAAGTTAGCTCTGCAGAAGTCCAGGGCTGCAATTCTACTTGTTCCTCTGATTCTACCCTTTAGAATACTAAACTCCACCATGTCATGATCACTGTCCCCAAAGCTGTTCCCGACTTTAATGTCTTCAGCCAGTCCATCTTTATTAGTTAATACAAGGTCCAGCAGTGCACCTCTCCTTGTTTGTTCTTCCACTACCTGCACCAAGAAGTTATCATTGATGCACTGCAAGAGCCTTCTGAACTGTCTGTGCCTGGCTGTGTGAAGAAGTCATTCTTTATTTGTCATTGCACTATTTGCTGCTTTTTCACTTAACAGTTCCTGCCACTGTCCTATTCGAGTTTTTAACCTTTTCATTTTCCCTTTGTTGTTTTTTTTTCAAGTTGCCATGGATGTCTCATTTACTGGGCTCAGCATCGAGCCATGAACAGCAGGGTAATGCTGCACCCAGTGGCAGACTACAAGGGCTTAGGTTTGAAGAGCAAACTCCTGGAGTGACTTTCCTTTAAGCGTTTGTATTTCTCAAGGTCTTCTTTCCCAAGCTACAGCTATTAGTCAGCTGGGAAGGAGTACCTGATACCCTCCTTCTGCTTCTCAGCTGTTTTAACTAAGTGGGTTGTGAGGATGTAGAAGTGATTCCTTCCTGGGGCCTATTAAACTGACAGAGGGGCATCATAAAGTCCCCAGGTTTGTTTTCTGGAAAGCCCTTTGCAACAGGGAGATAGCAGCACAGACACAGACTGCAGACTGAGAAATATGGCTGGTTTCTCCTTTTTGATTCATACTGGTGTTTACATTTCCGCCGGAGAGCTGGCAGATTCCATCTCCTGTGTCACAGCTGCCATCTGCAGGCACCCGAGCTCCTTACTGGGGAACAGCCTCTCCCAGGCATGGAAACAGTGGATGCGGCTGGCAGAAAGGTTCTTCCTTCCCTTCCACCTTATTCTCTATTTTTCTACCTCCCATCTGTTCATTCCTTTCCCCTCCCTGGCCTCTATGCTTTCTCCATATGCTTGCACCACTAACATCTATATTCATCTTCACCTTCACATATGGCTGTGTGCTGATGCAACCAAGTTGTAGTCTAAGAGTTCAGCTACCACCAAGCATCAGAAGGAAATGTAATGCTTCATCCTTCCTTTAGCTCTTACCCTCAACAGCATGAAGGAAAACAGCCACCAATGCTACCCTCTATACTTTGTTAGGCTACTACTACTTAGCACAAAGCCACCAAGAAAGATCAAAATCCCCTACATTAACAGGTACTCTCCTGTCCTGTGTTAGGAATCCACTTCATGCCCCCACCATCTGTAGCTGCTCCCTAGTCTTGGCACCCCAGCCAGAGTCAAGAGCAGTGATTTCAAGGGGCACTCCACTAGCAGGCTGGGCAGCCTCAAAAGCCTCTGAGACTGCCTCACACCTAAAGCCAAGCAGAAGAGGATGCTCAGCATCCAGCTCTCACATCCTACCTACCCCAAAAAACACTCCCTGATTAAAGATCAATCCCTCTCTCTGTATCACTGTGTTCAAGTTGCAGAGCTCCGTCTCTCATTGTGTTTCTCAAGTAGAGCTTTTTTGAAGTTACCTACCTACCTTTGGAAGTACTGCACCTATTTCACAAGGCACACACACCATGCTACCTTTTATCATCTTCTCAGCATGCTGAGAACAAAAAATGAAAAACATGTTTCTGTTAGAGGGAATAGCTCATTGATGCAGCGCAAAAAGCATTCCCTTACCTTCTCTCTCCTACCACAAATCCCACCTAATGAACCATGCAGACCCCATGGGGAAAAGCAGAGCCTCTAGCACATCATAAAAGCAAACAAGCAAATGTTGGACTTGTTTCCTTTCTAACCACCCTCCTTCACAAACAGACACATTTCTGTGTTAGGCAGTGAGCCTTCACTTTCCCAAACAAGTGTTAAAGCATGAGACAGTTCCACAAACCTGCAGTGACAAATACTCTCCTTTACTGCTGCCCCACCACACCATGCACATCATGACAGCTCTTCTCATAACAAATAGCTCAAGACATGGTAGATGGCAGTTAAACTGTTAACTCTGTCTGTGGATGGAAATGCCTTTGCTCATCTTCTGGTTTTCAATTGTATTAATGTAAAGATTTCCGAATTAAGAATCGGCAAACAACAAAATTAGCATTTTTAAGTGCTTGGGTTTCGTCAGATAGACCCAAAATATTACCAGGACTCAGGTTTCTAGTCCCTCTGTCCACTGCCTGAAAAAATATTGCTTTAGAGGAGGTAACTTCGATATTTGTATCAATACCTGTTGTGCAGGTTGGAATTATGCAGGCTATCAAAAAAGTATTTTAACTCTAGAAAACAAAGTTGTGTTATCTTTGATTACCATGAATATTCAAGAGATGCAATGTAAAACCATGCTCAGCAGTATCTCTGTCTGCTTATACCTTAGCCTTTGCATAATTCAAGACTTTCTTTTGATAGCAAATCAAGGCACTGTGTGGGCACAGAAACCAACATTACCAGCTTGTGAGAGCTAGAAAATCATTACCTAATCTAACACAACAGCAGGCAATATTCCTCTTCCTCCTCCATTATCTTAACTATGCGAGGTAAGAGTCACGCTGAACACAACTATCAGGCAAGCAGGGTATCAGAAGAATTGTGCCCTCCCACCACACCTCCCAGAGCACCTCCCAGAGCAGCAATTCTGCTCACCTACATGAGGATCTAGCAAGGTATAAAAAAGAAACAGTTAAAATGGCAGAAAGAGATAAGACCCCAAACACTGGCACAAATCAAGTTTTGCAAATGGTTATGGTTTTCTTCCAACATAACACTTGTGTACCCATATCTGAACCCTCCAGAGAGCTTTATGGCTCCATGGACACTGTTCCCAAACCACTGGGAAGTCCCACCAGAAAGGCAGCTAACTCCCACAATCCTGGAGAAGTGTTCATCAAGAGAAAACTTTGTTCTACGATTCCCACGCTAGCTCATCAAGTCCAGCAAAATTAAGTAACCTCTCATTACAAAAGCCTTACCAGAGTGCCTCTGATTTTGCAGTCTTTACCATGCAAATCACTCCAGCCACAGCTGGCAGGAGAGCATTAGCGACAAGTGTCTTCATATGACCACATCAGGTAACACAAGCTGAGCCTAAATGAATGCAGAGTACTTTCAATAACAACACTGTACAGAACTGTACTATAGTCAGACCCAGTTATACTGGTTTTCACCCAGGAACTTCACCTCTCCCCTTTGGTGAATGGGAGCTAGGTACACTTCAACCCCGGGGTGCAGCTCTCCAGTGATGCCAGGAGCCACCAGCTGGGCCTTGACCCCCTGTACACAAGCCCTCTGTGTCCTCTTCACTAAAGTGGCACCCAGGCATAGCAGCTCACTCACTGCTTGTCCCCAGTGTAGCTGTAATGGAAGGTTCATTCCAGATTAGTATCACAGTATCACCAAGGTTGGAAGAGACCTCACAGATCATCAAGTCCAACCCTTCACCACAGAGCTCAAGGCTAGACCATGGCACCAAGTGCCACATCCAACCTTGCCTTGAACAGCCCCAGGGACGGCGACTCCACCACCTCCCCGGGCAGCCCATTCCAGTGGCAAATGACTCTCTCAGTGAAGAACTTT
>WAAF01017380.1:0-34234 GCA_013400475.1 Tricholaema leucomelas | reverse complement strand
GGATGCCACTGGCTCTCTTGGCCACCTGGGCACACTGCTGGCTCATGTTCAGGCGGGTATCAATCAGCACCCCCAGATCCCTCTCTGTCTGGCTGCTCTCCAGCCACTCCGACCCCAGCCTGTATCTCTGCATGGGGTTGTTGTGGCCAAAGTGCAGCACCCTGCACTTGGAGCTATTGAATGCCATCCCATTGGACTCTGCCCATCTGTCCAGACTATCTGCATAATTTAACACTGATCTGCTCTCCCTCTCTGCATGTGCCTTTCATTCACATGAAATACATTAATTCAGTGCCTGGCTCAGGACAGAGGTCCTGCACAAATGATGTGGTATTTGTTCCCTGTGGAATATTCCATCCATCTTTATATAAACAAGCAAAACCTTTAAAACATGAGCCAAGGTGACAGGCCAGGGGCATTTTCCTTTCTATCAGGGAACAAAGGAAAAGAAACAAATGGACACGGGTATTAACTTCCAGCCTGGCACAGAAAAGGGCATATAATTGCTAGGCTTTGCTACTTCGATGCCCATAATCTGCTGCTGCATTTACATTTACAAACCAGCATACTTGGAATAAGTAAAAAATAAAAATACCAAGCAAGAGGTATATTGCAGAGCTGGTTTAAAGAATGTATTGCAAGCTAACAGGGAGCATCACTGAACTCAGTTTTTTGTCAAATGGTTACTTCAGGAAGGGTAATCCTCAAGCAAAAGTAGTTTTTTTATTAAGGAGTTTTGGAAACTAGATGAACTTGCTTGACAAAAAGGAAAAGTGAGCCCAAGACCTGTAATAGATGTTGGGCTGCTGCCTGTTAGCGTGTTGCCCCACAGCTCACTTGTCCTTCCTCAGCTAAGCCTCAACAGGAATACCAAGGGGTGGACAACTGTTTTGTCTCCCAGAAAAGCAAAGCAAGCAGTGTTCTGGGAAGATAGCTGACAGCAGCATGGAAATGCAACTGGTCACAGGTAAGAGCCTGCAAAATGTCAGGATGAGACTATATACAGCTTAGCAAGACCAGGGACATGGCACAAGTCAACGCTTATCCAAAGGAAAATCAGCTTTAGTTTTCCTTTTGGGAGAGAAATTACACCAGTGAAACTGGTGAGAACAGTTCCAAGTGCCCCTGACAAAAGACATGAAGCAATTACAACCCACCACATATGGTGTGGGGATAATAATCTGAAAGCATCGTATAACATTAAAACCTACGTAATTTTTATTTCTGTCATTCAAATGGAAACAAAGGAACTGAGGTGAGAGGACTCTGCATTTGATGGAGAAAAAATAATAAAATCCCCCTCTGTCATACATAATGGATGCTTAAGGGAGACAAAACCAAGCAAATCTCCACAACCAAGGAAAACTGATGGCAATGCTGTCATTGGACAATTTTTTATGTTCCAAAAGAGTCATCCCAAAGTGTATTGTGTTTGTCTGAGCTAGAGTTAGTTCTCCCCATAGCATCTTTGATAGTGCTACATTTTGTAGTGGTAGCAGGAAGGGTGGTGACAACACAACAGTGTTTTGGCTACTGTTCATCTAAAGGTCATTCCCAGGTTTCAGCATCACTGTGGTGGCTTGGCCCTGTCTGGGGTCAGACGTTCACCAAAGCTCTTCTAACATTCCTCTTCTCAGATGGACAGGGGAGAGAGAAAATATAACAAAAGAACAGGAGTCAAAGAGATAGAAGCAATTTAATGGGGCAGAAGAAAAAGCAAAGGCAGCTATGCAGATGCAAGAGCAAATACAAATACTATTCTCTGCTTCCCATCAGCAGACAACATCCAGCAGCTCCCAAGGAAGCAGGGCTTCAGTACACATACAGTTGCTCTGGAGGACAGATACCATGAATGGATGCTCCCACACTTCCTCTTTCACTTAGCTTTTGTATCTGCGCTGATGTCATGTGGCATGGAATATCCCCATTTGGGTCAGTTTGTGTCAGCTGACACGGCCATGTCCCCTCCCAGGATCTTGCCCACCCCTCAGCCTACTGTTGTGGTAGGAACGTTGCAAAAGTATTGGTGCTGTGTGAGCACGGCTCAGCAGCAGCAAACACACTGGTGTGTCATCAACACCTTTCCAGCTACCATTACAAAACACAGCACTACAAAAGATGCTACATGGAGAACTAACTCCAGCTTAGCTACACCCAATGCATGAAGCCACCAAAGTCTGCAAATATCCCTCCTCAGAGGAACATGTCAGCTCACTGCAGCAGCCCTTGGCCTCAGTCCTACTGAAAAGCAGCAGTGGTTTTTCCAACTGCCTGAACTGACCAGGTTTCACACTCACCAATAGAAAAAGTATATCACCTTTGTAGCACAAACTGCCCCAAACTGGGACTGAAGGGCTTTCCTCATGCTTTACAAAACTGTGTGACAGTAAGAGGATTTCTGCTCAGGCCAAGATGGGCCAAAACAGTCACCAGACAAGACAGGAATGCAAGCTCTCTGCAGTCAACTTCAACAGGCAATATCACTTTGGGGAAATTTCTTGTAAGAGCAATGATTTGGAAATAGGCAATTTCTCTGTGTAAATTGCATAAAAGCAACTCATGGAATGCACACACAAAAAAAAAAATCTGGGTGCTCAAATTAACTGCTTTCATGAGAGGTAACCAGTGGATAAATAACCAATATTATTATTTTGCATTCCAATTTCTACCCTGTGCTACCACAAGTTATTTTTACATTTAAATAACAAAGCTGCATTTAAGGTAATCATGGTCTAACAGATGAGACGCATTTCAAAACTATCAGGAAAATCATATTTCTGTTGCTAGCATTGATAATTTTATACTTTCAAAAACTGTAATAGGAGGATTGCGACCTTTTTATCCCCTAGCTATTAGAGAGGAAAATAGTGTTGCTGCTGGTTTGGTTTTTTTTTTGGTGGGGGTGGGGCACTTGTGTGTTTTGGTTTTTGGTTGTCTTAGTTTGGGTTTTATAAGTCACTTTATCTGAAATTTTTACTGGGACTTAAGAGAGTATCTTTTGTCTCCATGGAATTCCTTATACAAATACATGCCAAGATCGCAGCAAGTTTTGAGGGTTTTGTTCTGCCTACCACTTGTAAAACTGGGTTTACTTTTTGTGTTAGTCCCTTCCTTAAAAGTCAAGAAACTTCACACCTAATCTGATTTCTAATTATTCTAGTAAATGTGGATGAATAGATAAATGCCAACACATTTAAGTATACAACATTAATTGCACTTCTTTCTGTTCCTAATGTACTAGACAACAAGAGCAGCAGAACCATAACACTTTTCTAGCGCTGATTTATAAGTTGAGATGAAATGGAGTTTATGTGTCTTTCAACTGGATGAAAAGACATTTTTTCTTCCACAAAATGATCTGATTACTTTTCCCAGCTCTTCCTCAGGAGCTGCAGAAGGACAGAATAAAATGGCTGTTCGCCGTGATCAAGGAAATAACTGAAGGTGCAACAGGTCAGCTCATAATGCAATATACCTCGTGCATCAGCATCAAGGGTCCACCTGAATTTTGGCAGCCATCCTTCTATTGATCAGATAATACGAGAGAAATGTTAAGGTACTGGAATGTGTCCAGAGAAGGGCAACAAAGCTGGTGAAAGGCCTGGAACACAAGCCTTAGGAGGAGAGGCTGAGAGAGCTGGGGTTGTTTAGCCTGGAGAAGAGGAGGCTCAAGAGTGATCTCACTTCTGTCTACAACTATGTGAAGGGAGGCTGCAGTCAAGTGGGGGTTGGTCTCTTCTCCCAGGCAACCAGCAACAGAACAAGGGAACATAGTCTCAAGTTGTGCCAGGGCAAGTACAGGCTGGATGTTAGGAAGAAGTTCTTCACAGAAAGAGTGATTTGCCATTGAAATAGGCTGCCCAGGGAGGTGGAGTCGTCGCCGTCTCTGGAAGTGTTGAAGGAAAGAGTGGATGGGACACTTTGTGCCATGGTCTAGTTGGTTGGACAGGGCTGGGTGCTAGGTTGGACTGCATGATCTTAGAGGTCTCTTCCAACCTGGCTGGTTCTATGATTCTATATTTCAGAAGCTCCGCTGGCTGAAGAAAGCCAGGTAAGATGGTGAAGCAGCCAGCATCACATTCAGACACTGCCAAAGCACAGACATGTTTAAGGACAGGATTACCCCCTCCTAGAGCAGAAGAGCAATAAATCTGTAAGTTTACTTTAATGACTTAAGAATTTAAAAAAAACCAACCAAACAAAAAACCCACCAAAATCCACAAGGAAGAATAGAAGATCATGCGTGCAGGGAGCACAATAAGGCCATGGGGAGTTTTCCCCAACATCAACGTGGAGCTGCGTAGGAAGTGAGAGCCACCACCAAATCAAAGGAAAGCCACAGGAAGCTCCAGTTTGAAGGCTGCTGGCACCAAAAGCTGCTGCTGGTTTCTGCTTGTGGGCACAGCAGCTCTCAGTGAGCACCTTGACTGCTTTCCTACTCATCCTGCTCAGGCACAGCCCTCCTGTTGAATAAGCTGTCAGAGCTGACAGCTTGGATTCAAAAATCACATGTTGGCTCCTCCACACTGAGCCTATTCTAGTCTGGTTTTCCCACATCACCCTTAAAACCCCCTAAAGACCTGCTGTCTCTGGGGTGCCTTCCCCTGTAACTTTGTGCACCACTAAAACGCAGGATCACAGCAGCTGCAACGTTGCATTTCTCATCCAAAATTCTGCCTGCTATTTTCTCAATAGAAGGGCAGTGGAATATAATTTCCATTCTTAAAGAGCAAAAAAAAAGACAAACCTAACTTATTCTGCAACACTTCTTTACTATCTGTGTCTGTAATCAAAATATAATTTTTCAGTAGCATTTGCATTTCTCCTGTGAGAATAGAGCATAAAAGCAATCCAAAGCCCTAACAAAAGGAACCACAGGTGTCTATGTAAGAACAAATAGCTCTCATCCCATTAAACCCCACAGCTACTGCAAATCACTTGATACAATATTAAATACAAATACCAGACTCCAGTCCCCAACTGAGCCAGGATAAAGAGCCCATTTTAAAAAATAACCACCTTATATGTCACCCCACACATCAGTATTAAGTGAAATGAAATAACAAAAGAAAATCATAATTTCCCAACCACAACTCTTGTCAGAGGCCAGCCTAAGAAAACTGTCAGCCAGTATTTGACTAATACTCACATTAATTTCACTGAGCCCATTCAAGACTACTGCATGGCTGTTGATATACACTGCAACACGCCAGGATAGAAACAGCTAAATCAGATCAAGACTGGTACAATGCAAGAAATTAAAATCTCCTGTCAATCTAATAAAGAACACAGTACTTTTTCCCACAAATACATCACACAGACAAAGCAGGCACAGCAGGATCAGAGGCACGTTAACTTCAACTTTAAATATTTGTTTCCGTCTTTCTGTGCTATCATTTGCCTTGCCCTGGGATCACCATTCTCCCTGCTCAGCACAGATGTATAAACAACACAAAGCCTGATAGGCCAACCTACAGTGGAGGTTACCAGAGTCTGCCATCAGCCTTCAATGTCTGCCAACAGATGTATACACGCTATGGACCCACCATAAGTCAGGTTCATAACTTCCTAGATGATTTTTAAAAAGAAAACTGCAGATCTCGAGAGAGCCTCTGGAAACTTCCACCCCAGCCTATATGTGCTGCACAGGTCCTGCTTTGCCATGGGCTGCACTTGGAGGACACAGAAGAGCAAACCATGACCCAACTGTTTGCCTCACCAACCTTTCATATCCTGCAGCACCAGATGCAATGACATTTCACATGTCTATGACACCTCTCCCATCTTCTCTTTTTCCATCTGAGTTGCACAGTTCAGTGTACTTCAGAAATACAGACACACTTCGCATTTAATTTACTACACAAGAACTTCTAAAAGAAGACTGTGTCTTTACCAGCATGTCTCCATGTGTGATGTTGGCTGGGATTCTCCACTAAGAGCTTTGTCACAAGGCAAATATGCATTAACTTGTGCACCAGAACTGGAACTGTGCAACTGCCTATACCATTTCCAAACGATGTATATCAGTCACCCACTAAGCATCACTGAAATGTGTTTATTCAGTTGTGTGCACTGCATCTAACGCTTTGTGTACGTACATACCAAATGCAGTATTTACACATTTAGGTTTTTACATATCCCTAAGAGCTCAACAAATTAATACTTTAACTTAGCCACTTGCTCACATGCAATTATTTTCTAAAATTAATGCATTAGTTAAATTTATTCAATAAAATAGCTCCTAGAACATTTCTTCCCTTGGTTCATTATAAGCTCTGAAGACCAAACATTCATAATTTGAGATGGGTGGCTTTGATTATAATTGTTAAGGTAAATCACAGGGTGCTCCAGTTCCTCCTGGACTGGACAAGTACAGGTGCGCTCCTACATGCAAGCCAAATCTGGCACCTGGGGCAGGTAACAGAACCATGACATTCGCTTTCATCAGATGTTCAGACAAATGTTTGTGATAAGGCAATAGCAAGGGTCCAGGAGTGCAGTTCAAGCTAATTCTCTTAAAACTGTGATTGAATACGTGCCCAGAGCACCTCTCTCCATCCTGTGCTTCCTCCCCAGGATCCCACTCCACAGTAGCATACTGGCAGTAAAACCCTATTTGTGCACTCTGAAATTTCCCATTACTCAGAAGCAGTTATTAAAATGCATCTCATTCTTTGTTTAATTTATAATACGCTCTCTTCTACATGCCCTAAATAATTGGTTTTTAATGGGTAATACAGTTCTACATCTTACTTCATGTTAGTATTTCCCATAAGGAGGCTGGGATGTGCTCTGTAACAGCACTGGCTCAGGTAAAGAGATTCACTGAGGCTCCTGCTCTGACCAGGAGCAAGTGCACAGGTATCTGGCTTGTAATCAGCACCTAGTGCCAAGGCAAAAAGGCATAAGAGGGAAAACAACACAGGTGTGCTTCGTGTCAAAGGCAGCTTTTAAACCATGGAGGAGTACTTTGGAGTCCAAACTGTTGTCTTTCTAGTGTACATCTGAAAAACTACCAACAAAAGCAATTAGCTCTGGAGAAGTGTTCCATTTCCAGCAATATATTTAAGTACTTTACTATTGCTTTTTAATTGGAAAACATGCTACCAAGAATGTTTGCTGTAGATTTCAAACCAATCCTGCCAGTATCAGAATGAGTCTCTCTGGAATTTTCACTTACTATGGTACAACTTTATCAGCAACAACAATTAGTACTTTTTAGAAACTGATTCCTCTACACTCAGCCTCACCTCAAGAGCTCAGAAATAACAGTCTTAAGTGTTTTGGAAAGTTTTAGCAGTTTAATCATCATCAGTGCAGTGTAACTGAAAAAATAATGCACACAAACACCGTGGTGCCTGACTCCAGCTACATACAGCACCTGGGCATGCCTCTGTTCATATAGGGAGCTGCCTGAACCATGCAAGTCCACCTTCCCTTCAGTGCATTTCTCTTGCAAGGTCTCCATGGCATGCAATACACAAGAGTGCATTCTACAACCTGATTGAACTAAACAAACAAATCTGTGTCCTAAAAGAGAAAGCACTAGATGATAGGTAACTCCTAAGCCAAAAACACTCTCACAGCATGAGGGACACCAGTCTGTTCATTATTTGTTTGCTAATTAAGGCCTTCTTAACAACTAGAAATCAGTGAGATTGACAGAAAGTCCTGTATTTATGTTCATTCAGATCTGTTCTAGGTCTTTTTTGTGTAGCAGACCAGAGTTCTGAGTCCAATGGTCAATGTAGAGCAATTCACCTGCTTCTTAATTTCAAATGGGTGTGATTTTGATTGTGGTAAACATAAGTACCATACCAGTTAAATTACTTACCCTGTTGGAACATGGAATATAAGCAGAATTCAAGGAGCATTTAGAGACCACTGCCAATGTTACAAAACAATCATCAGAAATCCACCCTGAAGAAAAGTAATGCAAGGCATCCCAACTGTACCATTACAGTTATTGACAACATTACACCTAAAAGGAGTTGAGAAGTCCTTAAAAATAAGGAGTGTTGACTTTAAGAGAAGGCTTCTTGCAGAGAATCAAATTTTTGCCATATGCCAACCCACTGTGGAGAAGTCATTTAATACTTTTTTTTTTTCCCTGTAAAACTTATCCCCTACTGCCACCTGCAGTTCCCATGAAAAGCACTCTCTGATTAAATGATTAAATGTTTCCATTTTGAGCAGAAGCTGCAGCATACCCCTGGATACAAAACTGGGGTGCCATCTCAAAATCTAGCAATAGGAAGGACTGTTCTTTTCACAGTTAATATTTAATTGCTTTGTGCTTGTTCTGTGGCTGCATCCTGCCCTCACACGTGTCCCCAAACCTTAAAGAAATGTCACCAAAATCATCATGGGTGCAGCTTAGAGACACGCCAAGTTAAAGCTCAGGCCTTGCAATGTTTGAGGTGCCTTGTGTAAGTGAATTGTGCACATTCAAATATAAAAACCCTTATGGCATACAGCATCTGTGCACCTTCTAATTTCATTCTCTAGCCTTACCAGTCTGGCATGAATTTTGGCAGGGCCATTGTCTCACAAAATCACAGAAACATTCCTGTTGGAAAAGACCCTCAGGATCACCAAGTCCAACCATTATCCCTACTCTACAAGGTTCAACCTAAACCATATCCCTAAGCACCACATCCAAACAACTTTTTAACACATCCAGGATTGGTGACTCAATCACTTCCCCGGGCAGCTCATTACAATGCCTGACCACTATTTCTGTGAAAAAAATTGGCCACTGGCACACCTCTCAGCAAGGCAGGGGAGAAAATACAGTGAAAAAGGCCATGGTTCAAGATACAGACAAAGACACAAGTAGGAAGATATCTGACTGATTACCATCATAGGTGAAAAAGATTCACTTCAGGGAAAATTAATTTCTTAACAACTAAACTAGATTTGGAAGGTGAGAAACAAAGATAAAATACTCTCCCTTGCCCCCTTCTCCCCACCTCAGCCACACTCCTTTGCTTGCAGCTCTTCTGCCTCTCTGCACTCCTGGCAGTGGCTTTCCCCTTTTACTTCCATCCTCCTGAGCTGCCAGCAGTGGGGATGAGGGGCTCAGCAGGATCCCAGCCACCGTATTTCCAGAACCAGTCACAGCCATCCCCGGGGGAGCCCTGGCCTCTCCTCACAGAGACACCTACCTCGATCCCATTGCTGCACTCTGTGCATTCCCAAACACAAAAGCAAGGACTACAGACATGTAGAGTGTTCAGATGCTCTCTTGGGTGTGTGATATGTCTTGTGATTTTAGGAGAAATTAGGAAGTAGTAGTGCTTGTGTGCATAGGCAGCACAACCCACTGGGAGACATCAAGGGGAAAACCCTCCTCTGCCTTGGCACAGAAGATGACAAGGCCAAACTGGCATGCACCCACTCCTGCTCACCTTCATTACCTCCCACAGTCAACTGCCTCTCTCTGCACAAAACTGGCAGTAATCACAACTTAAAACAAAAAAGTCTCAAGGCTTTGTTCATTAACTGTGCATGTGGAGCAAAGAGCAAAGCTTCACAAACCTGCTTATGCATCAACACTCAAGTTAAGGAAATTTACTATGTATTCCCAAGTAATTTTCCTTCATTGTTAATGTAACCCTTTACCCTGTCATTAAGTGGTTTCACTGCAGTTTCTTTGTGATTTTAATGCATTTTATGGTACTTTTTCCTCCTCCCTTTCCCTCCACTGTTTTAGCAGGCTTTGAGCAAGCAGAGCCTTGTGATTTCTCCACAACTAAGCTGGTCCCAGAAACATGAAAGAAAAGGCCTTGCCCATAAGCCAGCAACTAGCACCATCAGAATCTCGCCATCCAAGCTTGCTAAAATAAGAAGGGAGCTTTTCCACACAGGAAAGAAGACCACACACTGTAAATGACCAAGATTATAAACACTAATTCAGATGTCGCATATAAAGGCATCTCCAAGTTATTATCACTATACATCACCCACTGGGCAAAGCCACATGTCAAAAAATGGAGCCCTCAACACAGGAAGGACATGGACCTGACAGAGCAACTCCAGAGGAGGATCATGAAATGATCAAGTAGCTGAAGCACCTCTGCTACAAGGACAGGCCAAGGGAGCTGGGATTGTTCAGCCTGAAGGCTCTGGGAAGACCTAATAGCAAACTTCCAGTACCTGAAGGGGGACTCCAAGAAGGATGAAGAGGGACTGTTTACAAAGGCCTGCAGTGATATGAGGATGGACACTGATTTGAAACTAGAGAAGAGCTGATTTAGATAGGATGTTAGGAACAAGTTCCTCACCGTAAGAGTGGTGGAACACTGCAACAGGTTGCCCAGGGAGTAACTGAAGGCCCATTCTGGGAGATACTCAAGGTAAGGTTCAATAAGGCTCTGAGCAACCTGATCTAGTCAAGGATGTCCGCGCTGACCACAGAAGGGTTGGACTAGAAGACCTTTGGAGGTCCCCTGTAACCCAAACAAGTCTATGATTATGAGATTCTAAGAACAGGAAGGCAACCAGAGTGACAAAAGAGCAGGAATTTAATTTTGAAAGCAGTAAAGCAAAGACCTAGCCCGTGTCAACTGAAGTCTCTTCAAAAGCCAAATTTGGGGCCTTTCTTTCTTTCTCATCCTATCCCATGGTCATTTCACAATTTCACTGTGTATGATGCAGTTAAAGGGTAGTAAAAAGCAAAGACCAAAACTACCAGCGAGATTTAGGAATTCTACCCTCAAGTAACTGCATCCTGCCTGTGTCTCTCCAGAGCAGAGGTGAGCCACTGCTGCCAAAAGAGCTGGTGTGCCACCCTGACAGGAGAGGAGACCAGCAGTTTAAGGGGATCACAAAGGCCAGACTATAAGGTCCTCTCTACCCAGAGCAGGCAATATATTCCAGATTGGATAAACAGTCTCCCTGATGAAAGTTAAAAATCAGTGCAGAAAAACGTGGCTTCCTAGAGGAGTCTGGCTACCATGCACACACCAATATAAGTGTATTAACAGAAACAGAGAACCTTATTATTGCTAATATCTACAATTAATAAGCTCCCTAATGAAAACAACCATCCTTATATCTCAGTGTGGTAATACAAAGTGCTGTGGCTGACACTCAGGATGACAGTCCAGAGATGGAGGTCTCAGCCATACTACTGTCAGAAACACAAAATCATCAGTCTCTTTTTAAAAAGTCAGCCAAATTTCCCTACAGATGTACAAAACCAGAGGTCACCCTTCTTCCTGCCTAGTCCTGCTTTGATGTGTTCAGATATAAGTTACAGCACCCAGAGTCATCTGAAGGTCAGAAAGACTTATATCTCTTTTCATTTAAAAAAAAAAAAAACAGAAATTCAGGAACAGATAAGGCACAGAGATTCATTTTGTTTTCTCTTGCAATTCCATTAGAAGTCTATGCATTTTAATGCTCTTTCAACAATGCCTCCAAATTACACATCTGTGTTAATAAGCCCAAAGAGAAAACCCACTTTTCTGCCTTTTTTCTGTCCTTTTCCCAAATTAAATTACTTTAAGTTTTTATGTAACAAACACAAGATGAAGAGACTCACCACTCAGGATTAGCCTTCCACAGCATAAATACATTAGCTAATCAGCTGTTCATAAGCTGCAATGGTCAATTAAATACACATCGTTTGAGTGGCAGTACAGCATCCCATCTTAATCCTGTCAAGGCACAGGCAAACAAGTCATCATAGTTTGCTTCCAGCCTCGCCATCCTCTTAAAGCCAGAAAAGTCAGATGATTTTTTTCCCCAGTCCCTTTGAACTGAAAACCTAACATTGTTTGAGGCATAAGTGGATTGATTAACTTTCAAGAGCACTTAAGTAAGGACCAGACACTTAGTCAATATTATTTTGCTCTTTTAGCCTTCTTGTCAGGAAGAAGTATGAAACTACCTAAGAGGCACAGTATAAATCTTTATTTCCATCCCTTTTTATTTCATTGTAAATTCTTGCTGAAGAAAATAGACAAGAAAAGATTAAACATATAATGTAATTTCTAGCATGAAAACAGGCACCGGGATATCAGGAGCCCCAAGGTACAGAGCACTGGCGCAGCAGCAGGTGCCAGAGAAGTCCCTGTGCTTTGTGCACAGCGTACTCCCACAGGCTCCACTGCAGACACTGTGGATGTCACAAACGGCCACACAAACACACCATGGGTGCCACAGGCAGCCAACTGCCCGCACAAACACACCGTGGGTGCCACAGGCAGCCACTCACACATGCAAACACACTCTTGTCCTGTACTCAGGCTGTCGAAGCCTGCTGGCACTAAATCAGTGTTCATCTCACAGTCACTCATCAGCCTGAAAACAGGTACTCAGGAACAGGCTGAGGGGAAATCAGAGCTTGTGGCTGCTCTCAGACCTGGTTTGGGGTTTTGTTTGTTTGTTTATATTTTTTTTTAGTTTTGGATTGTGAGGGTTTTTTTGCTAATGACAATACAAAGGTGCCAGAGGAGCACTAACTACCCTCTTCACATTTTCCCATTTCCTCCCATTAAGGCCCTGATTCACAGCTGGCACTGTACCCATCCTGACACCTTGATCTCCCAGTCATTGCCACATGCATCATTAGTATCTTTGAACAACTAACTGTCCTGAGATTAAGTCATTTAAACAGAAACTATTTCTCTAGCAACTAGTAGGAAGACATGAACCCAGCAAGGCCAGGAGATGAAAACAAAGCCTGCCCCACTCAAGGGACATCTCTGGACTATCCACACTATGGGAGGGAAGGTCTATTCTACCCAAAAAAGAGGCCTTGCCAGCCTAGACACTCACCTCACCACACTGTTCCTCAGTGCTGTGTTTGACAGCTAAGGCAACTGTTTGGGGTAGGGCAAGAAAACTCAATGCAAAATTCAATTTCAACAAAGGACGGGAAAATTAAGACAAGTTCAGTTCACATTGTGATCTCCTAGCTTAGGAAAACCCAGGCCAGCTAACAAATCCATTGCAGTTTCAATATTTCAAGCATATCCTTGGCACTAGAGATCTCAACAAAGACAAGTAATTAATTTTCCCGTTCTGGTATTTACTTGTGCACACAAAAAGATAATAAAAGAAAACGTCAGTGTCAGAAAAAAAAACAGATTTGAAATTTAAAAAGCACTATTTAAAGCTATTTAGAAGTATTTATTAGTGTTCATTTGATTTAATTACTAATGATTAGGCTAGTGCTCAGTGACAACTAGAGAGAAAAGGACATGTCTTACCTTAATTGCCTGATACTACTGTGGATTTTCAGTCGTTGCCAGATTTCCAGGATGTGGTATTGTATGCAAAGGACAGAACTGAACCTACTTCAGGATATTCGTATGGGTAGCAGTGACACAAACAAAACATATCCCCTAGCAAACAAGCCTTACATTCCCATGAACACTCAGACACCGAAGAACAAACTTGAAAAAGTCTACTAAAATATCTGGGCTCTGCAAATCTCAGACAGTGATAAGCAAATTCACTAGGACAGACCTGACGATCACAGTGCATCCATGACCACTGCAAATACAGATATTTAAGCAGGAAAGGCCATTCTCTACTATGCCAACTACCTGGTCATGCCCTATTAGAGATAGCTACATCAAGGCTGCTTCCTGTTATATTCATCTACAGTCAGCCTGAATGTTTTCTGTTCCAGAGCACCAAAAATAAAACCACTTTATAATTAAATAGGTAAATGCTACAGGAAGTCATGAAAAACTGAAGTCACTCATCACCACACTGGGCCCTCCAGAGGACAGCAGGAGGGCTCGGGCCTGAGGGGCCTATTCACAGCCCGGGGTGGGCCTCACACTGGCTCCCACAGGCCCTCCCTGCTCAAAGGGCACAGCGGCCTTCACACCGGGCCTGCCCGACGGCCCTGGACACTGGCAGTACCTCCCACACGAAGCCATCACGACCCACTCCTGCACCAACACTTCTTTTTCTACTGCTTCTTTCTCCATGGTTCAAAATAAATTGAGTGTTAAGAGCCACTTTAATCCTTGATTCATGTTATTACAAGCATAGTGCAGTGCACAGCTTTTCTAAACGCAGTCTCCGTAATTAAATTACATCAGGACAGAAATTAACCCGAAAGGACTATCGCAAAGACTTTATACATGACGAGCCAACCAGGCACTAATCAAAACAGACCCCAGGCACACAGACTTAGCCCATGACATACTATTTAAGTTCTGACGACGGCCAAGTGTTTACAGCACTCTGGAACGACGACAGCAGAACCTTTCGGCACGGCATGCGGTGGAAGCCTCTGCTGGCGCACCCTTTTTTTCCCTTCTCCTCCGTTGCGACACTGCCCCAGCGCCATCTTGTGGCCGGGCGCATGGGACGGCAGCCCAGCCTCACGGTCCCCCGCCGGGGCCGCCCCGACGCGGTGGGCTAAGGGCCGTGCCGCCCGCCCTGGCCTCAGCGGGAAGCAGGGGCAAGCGAGGCGAGACGGGGTTCGAGGCTTGCAAATGACACCCCGCAGTTGCTTAATTCAGCACTTGAGTTTATTTTTGAGTACAGCTCTAAACCTCATAACCATCAGTGGGTGGCTCATGCTTCACAATGACTTCTCCTCAGGAAACATCTCTGTCAAAAGCCACCACAAGAGCCCGAGCACCCAGGAGAGGCCCAGAAACCTTTCCCAAAAGCTTTCAAACCACCAGTACACACCCTGTGCTGTCACCAAACATCTGCTCCAAAATAGATGCTAAGGATGACCAAACAAGTCAGAGCACCCAATGAGGTTCAACAAGACCAAACGCAGGGTCCTGCATCTGGGTCAGGGCAATCCAAGCACAAATCCAGGCTGGGCAGTGACTGGCTGAAGAGCAACCCTGAGGAGAGGGACTTGGGGGTGCTGGTGGACCAGAAACTCAACCTGAGCCATCGGTATGCACTTGCAGCCTGGAGAGCCAACCAGATCCTGGGCTGCATCAGAAGAAGTGTGGCCAACAGGTCAAGGGAGGTGATTCTCCCCCTATACTGCGCTCTGGTGAAACCCCACCTGGAGTACTGCATCCAGTTCTGGAGCCCCCATTACAAGAAGGATGTGGATGTGCTGGAGCATGTCCAGAGAAGGGCCACTGGGATCATCAGAGGGCTGCAGCAGCTCTGCTATGAGGACAGAGTGAAAGAGCTGGGGCTGTGCAGGCTGGAGGAGTCTTGGAGGTGACCTTATTGTGGTCTTCAGTATCTGAAGGGGGCCTACAAAAAAGCTGGAGAAGGACTTTTCAGGTTATCAGGAAGTGACAGGACTAGCAGGAATGGAGCGAAGCTGGAGATGGGTAGGTTCAGGCTAGACATGAGGAGGAAGTTCTTCACCATGAGAGCGGTGAGACCCTGGAATGGGTTGCCCAGGGAGGTGATTGAGGCCCTGGTCCCTGGAGGTTTTTAGGGCCAGGCTGGATGAGGCTCTGGCCAACCTGATCTAGGGTAGGGTGTCTGCCCATGGCTAAGGGGCTGGAACTAGATGATCCTTCTGGTCCATTCCAACCCTGACTGATTATATGAACACTGATCTCGCTGAATCAAAATCTTCTGCTTTAAGAGCAGACAACTAAACAGCAAAGAACTACCAGATTTTACCAGCCTACACAAGACTTACACCACTCAGGTGCAAATTCTGAGCAGGTTCCGCTGTTCCCCTTCCATCTTTTTTATGGTTCTTAACTCGGCTGCTAATTCAGTATCGCACTACAAATTTTCCACAGTAGGTTTCCCGCTTGAAAACACAGCAACCTGTCAATATCTTTATATTAACACACAAGCATAATGTAGTCTCTTAAAAAAGCACTTAAAGAAATAAAAATCACATGCATCTTGCATGATGCATATCATAAACCCACCACAAATATAATTACATATAATTAGCTGTGTGTTTGTAAACCCAGTCTGATCATGTTTCATTAGCCACACTGTATTTGGAACATTTGATAGTTAAATATTTTCGTCTTCCTAAACTGATGAACACCTGGAACATGCAATTAGTTCCAACAACAAATTAATTTTAACTAAAATCTGTCATTATTAATTATTTTCCTTCCCTTGTGGTAAACCACTAGGATTAGAAGATAATAAAGTCAAATCGAATCCGCAGCAATTTGTCAAGATCATGATTGCAGGAGTACTCCTGCTGCCAGTTCTGCTTTTCTGAGATACATTGTTCAACAGAGATGACTATCTGCTGCCTAATTCATTGATTTTCCTTGCTTTTGCATTTCCAAAGCTTGTTTTTACCTGTATTGGAGTGGTTTTCGTGGGTTTTCTTGGGAAGATGGGAGTGGTTTTAAAGGGGAGACAGGGGGAGAGGTTTTTTTATGTTTGTTTGGGATGGGGTGGGTAGGCTTTTTTGTTGGTTGTTTTTGGTTGGCTGTTTTAAACAACTACCATGTCAAAAATAAGAAGTTACCTCCAAGTAAGGAGCTGTGAGAAACGAGTGGTGTTCCCCAAGATCAGTGGTGGGCCCAGTCCTGTTCAACATCTTTACTGATGATCTGGACGAGGGGATCGAGTCCAGCATCAGTAAGTTTGCAGATGACACCAAGCTAGGAGCAGGTGACAATCTGTTGGAAGGTAGGAGAGCCCTGCAGAGGGACCTAGACAAGCTGGATGTGTAGGCAGATGCCAATGGGATGAGATTTAACAAGGCAAAGTGCAGGGTTCTGCACTTTGGCCACAACAACCCCAAGCAGCACTACAGGCTGGGGACAGAGTGGCTGGAGAGCAGCCAGGAAGAAAGGGACCTGGGGGTACTGGTAGAGAGTAGGCTGAAGATGAACCAGCAGTGTGCAGAGGTGGCCAAGAGGGCCAATGGCATCCTGGCCTGTATCAGGAACAGCGTGGCCAGTAGGACGAGGGAGGTTATTCTGCCCCTGTACTCAACACTGGTCAGGCCACACCTTGAGCACTGTGTTCAGTTCTGGGCCCCTCTATTGAAGAGAGATGTTGAGGTGCTGGACGGTGTCCAGAGAAGGGCAATGAAGCTGGTGAAAGGCCTGGAACGCAAATCCTAGGAGGAGAGTAAGGGAGCTGGGGTTGTTTAGCCTGGAGGAGGCTCAGGAGTGACCTCACTGCTGTCTACAACTACCTGAAGGGCGGTTGTAGATGGGTGGGGGTTGGTCTCTTCTCCCAGGCAACCAGCAATAGAACAAGGGGACACAGTCTCAAGTTGTGCCAAGGGAAGTATAGGCTGGATGTTAGGAGGAAGTTCTTCACAGAGAGAGTGATTTGCCATTGGAATGGGCTGCCCAGGGAGGTGGAGTCACCATCCCTGGAGGTGTTCAAGAGAAGACTGGATGGGGCACTTGGTGCCATGGTCTGGTTGACTGAATAGGGCTGGGTGATAGGTTGGACTGGATGATCTTGGAAGTCTCCTCCAACGTGGTTGATTCTATGATTTTATGATTCTATGATCACTCCCTCAAACAGCCAACTACTCTGAAACAGAGAAGCTGCTGGTTACAAGGGGGTTTTGAAGCTCGTTTTGCACCTTCTTGTACCTGGAAGGCTCCTGAGGTAGCACACATCACTCCAGCAAGAATATTTTCAGTCCTACGCTCAAAGGATGCTACAGCAGCTGGAACAAACTCTGCAAACTGCACTAGAAATAACTTGATCTGGACCTAGATACCAAGAAATCCCTCAACGAAAGTGCAGTCCCCAGGCAATCTCAGGAATTTGGCAAAGCAGAGCAAACCCGCAATAACAACAGATACCTGGTTAGGTCAGCCTGGCAAGCAGCTAACCCCAGTCCACACTGGGGAGCAAGTCCTATTCCAAGGGTAGTGGGAGGTGGAACCGGTATCTGAGTCACCATACCCATGGAGGAGTGGATCAGGAAAGTCTCAGCCCTGTAAACACCCCTGAAATCCCATCAAAGCAGCTTAGGAATTCAACACTGAAGAGTGCCCCTCTAGTTACGGGGCAGGCTGGGCAATAATCTTCTCAGACAGATACGGACACACTCCTGCAAGTCTAAGTGGTCACTGTGACCCCTCACAGAGGCTGAGGCTGCTGGTTCATCAGCAGGTCATAGCAGAAGTGAAACTGAGCAAGTTCTGAGGGAGTTTTCGGACAAGCACTTTGTCTATGCAGTGGCACGCAGGCAGGTATAAAATGGGAGGCCCTGGAAAAGCATCCATTCACAGAGACAGTTTGAACATTTTCACAAGAATCAAAACCAGACAACACAGAACATACAGCATTAAACTATGAAGCGTATCTTTAGATCAAGCATTCCCATTCACTGTCATTATTCTCGATCATTGGTGTCTCCAGTGGAACAGAAGCAGCAAATCTAAAATTGAAAAAGGAAACCGAAACCAGACTGCTGTCACATCACAGCCCTGAAATTGAGAGATCAAGGGCCTTAAAAGTGGACTGAGCATTTGTATGAGCAATATCATAAGGATTTAATAATGGTTTGCAACAGAGGAAATACCTGTGGAGCTGCAGAAGAAGCCTGGGGGAGGGACCTGGGTGACTGAAGTTGTTGAAAAAGTTAGATTCAGCCATTCTACTCAGCCTTACTTCTCATTACCGTGACTGGGTTGCTGTTACATAGGAAGATGGCACTCAGGCAGTGCTACACACTTCTTTCTCAGGTTAAAAGCCACCAACCTGAGCAGCTTTGAATCTTGTCAGGTCACCATAGGAATCCACATAGTCGAACCAGTTCTGGCAGAGCCATGCAGTGTTTTCACAGGTTATCAAAACTGATGTAACATGTTTGCTTTCTGGTTTATTCACCCAACACCAGCCTGTTTCCAAAACCAAGAGGCTACTTAGAGGAACAGGAACCTATCTAGGGCAAAACAAACTCTAACTGTGTAATATCATTTTAACAGGAGCCTAGCATAATTCAGAACCTTGACACAAGGATGCAAGAGTTGGAAACTGATTCCCAAATCTCCTCTGCTACTTTTCAGCTACATTCCCTTTCCCTCACAAACATCTGCAGCTGCTGTGATGATCTACCTCCCTCCTCAGGTGAGCACAAACAGCACTCCCACTGCACATCACAGCCCACACATTTCTTCAGTTTCAGAAGTCTTGCTACAAAGAAATTCTGCTAGTACAAGAAAAGATCATCCCAGATTTACATATAGTTTGCCTGCAGCTGTACAGCTGTCCACTCTTTTCACACATTTAGCTCTAATGGAATGATTGCATCTATCAAAAATCGTCTGTAGGAAATTTTATGTCTCCTGTAGCAAGTGATACTACAGAAGATGACCTTTCCAATGAACTGCTGATAACTCACTGCGTGGAAAAAAAATCAGATCTCTTGCCTGCTGCAATACACAATAGAGTTATTTGCCTCAAGCAAACTAAAACTTGAATGGCAGAACCAGCTGGTTACAGATGGTAGTGTGAAAAGTTCACCTCCTCCTTTCTCGAATGCTTAGCTGCAAGAGTATTAGTCAACAAAGCAAAGAAGCAAAGGATTATTTGTACTTCACTCTGCTCAGATTTAAGTGGATAAATTCTAAAAACAAATCTATAGCCTTCACTTCAAGCAATAACATACAGTGCTCCAACAAAGGAGGAAACATCTTTGATTTAACATCAAATGGGATAATGAAAAAGATCACTGAGATGAGCTTGAAATGGATATTGGGCAAGGCTTACTTCCCAGAAAAAGGAACTTAAGCCCTGCTGTTATACCTGACCTGACTTTTCACATGGTATGGGAGAGTGGGGGTAGGTATCACTGCTTGGCGACAAAAAGCAGAGGATGTTTGCCAGCCAGAAAAACAGATTCAGCTGGACCCCTGTTGCTTCTCCATGCCAAGTAAGTCAACGGGAGGGCCATGGAATGTGAAACAAAACACAAAAGGTGGGAGGAACTGAAAGAACAAAGGAAAAACATTTCTTAGTATTATAGAATTGACATTCTTGCTCTGACAAGAGGAAAATGAGACTTAGGCAAACCTAACCAAGCATTAAAGGATAAATACTGCCTAATGACAAGGAAACAGCATGAAAACATAGGTGGCATAAATGAATGTTCGAGCTTCACCTCTGCTTGGCATTCTTACCATCAAGACAGAAAAAAACTTAGTAGTCCTTAGGGCGAAGTACAGTAACGTTAAAGGAAAAACACAGAAAGAAGTGCCAAAAAAGAAATCAGTTCAGACTTCTTTTCTGGACAGTCTCTGAGTATCACAGATGTATCTCAGGACAGTGAAAAGTAGACAACTTCCAACGTTTTTTCCTTCTTTTTTCTCCTCTTTTAAACCTTGAGGTTTGCAGCTGAGATACAACAAAAAATCCTGAAAACAGCAGAACTTTCTCAAATGCTGAAGTAAAAAGAATCATAGGATCATAGAATCATAGAATGGTTTAGGTTGGAAGGGACCTCAAGGACCATCCAGCTCCAACCCCCCGCCATAGGCAGGGACACCTCCCACTAGAGCAGGCTGCTCAAGTGACTTCAAATCACTTTAAAAACAGATAAATAAAAGCAATCTCACAACTAAGTGCTAAAGCACTGAAGACCTTGTTCTAACACAGAAACAGATGAATAGTGCAGATGCACATTGGTGGGCACTTCAAATTCCTTTTCCCTCCCTGCTCCATCTCCAGAGGTTTGAATGGGGGAAGAAGGTGGTGCAAAAAACTGCTTCCCGCCGCTGCAGGTTTGAAGGGGGGACAACAAAAGGTGCCTTTTCCACACGTGTACAGACTCATGTGGAAGCCTGCACTGGAATCGGCTGGTGGTTGGCTGCATTCTTCACACCCAGCATGTATGGCAACAGGCACATTGTCTAGGAAAAATCACAGGGGAAAAAGGTGCAGGATTCCCACTTTACAGAGTTCCCACTTGTGGATCATTCCCGCTTTTGGATGGTCCCCCACTTCTGCACCACTCTGTGCAAGTCTGCAAATTTGTAAGTCCTTAGGTCCATTTGAGTGTTGCCAGTGGCACCCAGGTCTGGCTTCTCTTGGACCACACAGTGTTATGACTTCCTGCTCCCTACCCCATGCTGGGAAAGATGCTAGCAGTTTGGTTTTGCCCTGTGCTGCCAAGGCAGTACCATTCCACAAATCTGCCTTGTGGAAGCTGTGTCTGAGACACTTCTGACCTTGGCATTTTTTTTCCACTCACCTCAGACTTTTGCCACATGGTTCCACACTACTGGATATTGCTTGCAGTTTCAGAGGCTGCCATGCAAAGAAATTCACCAGGGATCACTGCCAATTTCCTACCTCACCTCCATGAGTAAAGTCTGCTGCTCCCTTAAATTCTCTGCTCAATCTGATTTTTAAGTGGGGTAAAGCTGTATTGTAGCTTAGCCTTTTCCATTTTCTGACCTTCCTAAATCACTAAACTTGCCCATAAGCATCCTTGTGAAGATTTCTTGACCAAATTAGAGCCCGTAAATAAACCTTAACTAGTTCTGTACACAGTTTGGGGGCAGGGTTTTGGGGAAAATAAAAATAATTCTATTTTTATAATTCCTGCCTCAGACAATTAATCCCCAATCAAATCAATGTGACATTATAATCAAGTTTCTACACACAAATAAAGCACAAGGCAAGAGCTAGAAGTGATACTTAAGGATGGTGACGTGTAGAATTAAACCACTTAAATTAACTCAGCTCCCTTCATTCTTCATACAGGGAAATGGAAAGCATTAGGAAACAGTTCCACACTGACTAAAGAATTTATTAGGGAGTTTCATTTTGTCTTCATTAAAAATAAAGGGAAAAACAATTGCTGTAAGTGAAGACCTTCTAATTCTACAAAGTCAAAAGCTTTCAAGAAAAATTTCTACTCCAAAGAAGTACTTACATGAAAATAAATGCAGCTTTTTTTGGAGTTGCTGTGACGTATACCTTAATGAATGACACAGCTGGTTTCTTAACTTTAGGACCTTGTAAGATGTAGTGCAGTAATAGCAATAATCCAACTCAAAATACTCCTAATGTAGCTGTAAATGTTTTCCTTAAACACCTTTTTTTTTTCCAAACAGCATCTTTTTATCTAGTAACAGCAAAATTCAGCAAAGATTATCTAAAGTAAGAAAAGTCAAAAAGGGACTGAGTTGAAAATGGAAGTCAGTGTTTCCATCAAAATTCTCTTTTGGATCTTGAAGATGGAGTACCAAACCAGCCTCCACACTGGCCTATACCCATAAAATGAGCTGCAAGTACTGTGAGCCATAGAATAGCTTAGGTTGGAAGGGATGTTAGAAATCACCTACTCCAACCTCCCCACCATAGGCAGGGACACCTCTCAACTAGACTTGGCTGTTCAAAGCCTCATCCAACCTGGCCTTGAACACCTCCAAGGAGGAGGCATTCACAACCGCCCTGAGCAGCCTATTCCAAAGTTCCACCACCCTCATACTGAAGAATTCTTCCTAACAGCCAGTCTAAACCTACTGTCCCTCAGTTTATAACCATTCCTCCTTCTCCCGTTGCTAGACACATTTATGAAAAGTCCCTCTCCAGCCTTAATGTAGGCTCCCTTCAGGTACTGGAAGGCAGCTCTAAGGTGTCCCCAGAGTCTTCTCTGGGCTGAACAACCCCAGCTCTCTCAGCCTATCGTCATAGCAGCCCTTGAATCATCTTTGTGGCTCTCCTCTGGACTCACTTCAACAGCTGTGTGTCCTTATGATGGGGACATCAGAACTAGACACCGTATTTGATGTGGGGCCTCATAAGTGCAGAGTAAAGGGGGATAATCACCATTCTTGACCTGCTGTCCACACTCCTCTCCATGCAGCCTAGGACACGAGTCAAGCCAGAGATACTGAAAAAAAATCAAAAGATCAAAGGTCTTTTCAGGACACACCACTTTCTGGTCATCAATCCACTGACTTCATAGGAGTCACCCCAGGCAAAGAAATCATTAAATCCATGTAGAAGAAAGCAAAAATAAGCATGTTTAAAATGTACATGATCTTTGTTTCTTGTTTTTCACATAATGTGGAATAAGAGACAGAGGGAAAATGCACTGAGACAGCCTGATACATGCATTAGGAGGGAGAAATAAACTCCCATCACATAATGGCACCTTTATGATCCTTGTGCTCCAGAGTCTTATCTCTGCTTTGGGAATACAACTTTATAACATTCTATTTCTTATTAAATTTTATTTCTTGTAATAAAAAAAATGAAGTCAACAGTAACAAACCCAGGTCTTTACCATATCCCTGCTGATCCAACTATCCTTTGAAGAGGTACAGTCAGTCACTATCGTCATAAGCGTTAAGGTAAAGAATCACAGAATGTTAAGAGTTGGAAGAGACCTTCAGAGATCCTCAAGTCCAACCCCACTGCCAAAGCAGGATCACCTAAAGTAGGCCACACAGGAAGGCATCCAGGCAGGTTTTCAATGTCTCCACAGAGAAAGAAACTCCACAATCTCTCTGGTCTCAATGCAACCTCAACTGTAATCCTCATGAAAGTAAAACATGACCAAAATGTTGGCCAAATAAATGATCTGAAAATCAGTTTGCAGCATATTCTACATGTTGTTTGTCACCAAGCTTCAGGTTCAGAGGTAAAGTAACCACGCAGGCGATCCACCTGTATGTCAAAATTATCTAAACCTCCTTCTGAGTGCCCAGTGATTGTTACCTCTTGGGGACCTGATCAGGGGTATTTGTAAAGCAGGACAGATACAGCACAGATTTAAGTGAGGCATCCAGGCAGAGAAAACTGCATGTGGCTGTGTGTGTGCCATGCACACGTTGGGGTGTGGTTGTGGGCAGGTGGTCATTCGCACAACCACCAACTATGGCACTTGCTCAAAAATGGAGGCCTTTCAGTAACCTTTCCTAACCAGATGACTTCTTTCTTTTCAATAATGGGCCAGAATCAAAATGATACAAGTACTCTCCAAAAACCCTGGGTAAACATCCTGGAAAAGGCAGCACTCATCACAGTATCACAGTATCACAGTATTACCAAGGTTGGAAGAGACCTCATAGATCATCAAGTCCAACCTGTTACCACAGAGCTCAAGGCTAGACCATGGCACCAAGTGCCACGTCCAATCTTGCCTTGAACAGGTCCAGGGACAGCGACTCCACCACCTCCCTGGGCAGCCCATTCCAGTAGCCAATGACTCTCTCAGTGAAGAACTTTCTCCTCACCTCAAGCCTAAATTTCCCCTGGCGTAGCTTGAGGCTGTGGTCTCTTGTTCTGGTGCTGGCCGCCTGAGAGAAGAGAGCAACCTCCTCCTGGCTACAACCACCCCTCAGGTAGTTGTAGACAGCAATAAGGTCTCCCCTGAGCCTCCTCCTCTCCAGGCTAAACAATCCCAGCTCCCTCAGCCTCTCCTCGTAGGGCTTGTGCTCAAGGCCTCTCACCAGCCTCGTCGCCCTTCTCTGGACACGTTCAAGCATCTCAATGTCCCTCTTAAGCTGGGGGGCCCAGAACTGGACACAGTACTCGAGGTGACATAATACAGCTGTTTAAAAAACTTCTTTTTTTATTACAGAATTGTGTTGACTATGAAAAAAAATGTAGTATTCGTGACACCTCTATTCCAACATGTTCTTTGTTAATCAAACACACATCCCTTTGTGGGAAGAATTCTCAATTCCTATGCGAAATGTAAAGGATCACATATTATGACGTATTATACAGTATGACTCATGTTCAATCATTTCTAGCTCCACATGAACACCTGTAACTTAATAACCTTTGTCCAAAAGGCTACCCATCCTCTCATTTAAATGCAATTCTTAAAGGCCTGACACAAAGGTAACATGATATTGGAAAAATTATCTTTTCATGTACAATTGCATTTAAAAACAATTACTTACTCCCACAATAAAATCCATTTATTCTCCTTTTAGTTCTTCTGTTCTTCTGTCTTCTTTCTTATGCTAGACATACTAAGGCAAAGAAGTCATAAAAATCTTTGGTCTCTTCACACTGTGAGGTATACCATAATTTAGAAGCAAAAAAAAACCCTGTAGAGAAAATTAGCATATACAGGATGCCATTTACTTCTCACAATTACTGCTTGCCTGAACGTATAAGGCCATCTAAATTATACACATTACTTCAATTACAGCATTAGAGCTTCATCTGAAGCTAGCAATTACATTCTGTAAAATAAATTAATCCTCCATTTGAAGAAGCCATAGAGAAGTCCAAACATTCAAAGCATGCTTTTAAGTCATTAAGTTAATGCACAGATTTGTCACCCCTTTCCTTACAAGCTTTGATCAACTTTTTCCATCTTCCCAATTTGCCTCCACATAAAGCTGTTCAAACATACTACAAACAGCATTATTCATGAGTTCTCTAATATTTTCTGTCACACATACAGAACAAGACTGCTCTTCAACTGTTATAGCACCTCCTCAATGAAGGCTTCGTTTTCCACCACAGACTGGCCATCTGAAACTTAGGTGTTTTCTTCTAACTGGTTTGCCTGTCAGACAGAAAAAAAATAGTTACTGAAAAACAGTTTACATGACTTTAAAAACTTCATGTAGACATGCACAATCTAAGCAGCATGCACCAAATCACAGCTTGAGTAAGACAGAAGGGGAAATAATGCAAAGCTACAGCAAATAAATAAATTACTCTGCCTCTTCATTTTTAAGCAGTTGGTATTTGGGGCTCTGGAGATCTTCAAGATTCTCAGCAACTGGCTTATTTAGTGTTTCTGGCAGAAGGAGAGTCAGGAATCCTGCTGACAGTCCACTGATTCCAAACACCACAAATGGTACAGAAGGACTAAGAGATTTCTGAAATTAAAAATCCACAGTAAAGCCCCAGCAATACTTCCTGCTCCTAAAATATATGATCCATATGAACTGCAGACAACAGCAAAAGACCACCTCTTCTCACTCCTGCAATTTGTGCAATTATCCATAAGGTGGTAGAACAGAGAAATAGTTCATAGTAAAACTTCATTTACATGCCTACAAACTCAGATACTGAGGAAGCCTTAGCAATACTGAATGCATTACAGGACAAACATTGCACTGACAAAATTTTCACAGAAACACTGAACACTGGATTATTTGCAGACAATAAAGTACAAACTATTTTTAAACATCTTGTTCATTGATTCTTGAATCTGAAGATTATTAAATTTAGTTGTGTTTTTTTTTTTTTTGCTGTTTGTTTTCCTAAGGAAGATAGGCATATCTCAAATGCTTTTGAGAAAACTTGATAAATCTGAGTTACATAAAAAGTAGAAAGTGATCTTACCAGAGATGGCACAAATGGAGCCAAAATGCCCCCAAATCTGCAGGACATGGAACAGACACCCAAGCCAGCATTTCTGTTTCAGACACAGGATTAAAGATTTGTAGTTTCGGAATACACAACTGAATGACACATTTACATGTGGTGAGGCTGTCAGAACCCATTTATATCTTTGCTTGACGTTATCTTTATTAAAACAAGGGTTTTAAAGACCTCCAGTAGTGACTCCAAAGATTTTACACAAGGCACTGCTGCTAGCAAAGCAAATGACACACTTTCAAACCTTAACAAAGTCACCCTGTTCTGAAATTCTCCACAAAACCTTGAACAGAGAGAGAGGTGTTCCAACCTGCCATAGGGCAATTTATTTGGACATTCCTGTGTGGATGGGGAATGATTCCAAAATTTGGCAGGATCTTCAGAGAGAAGATCCTGAATGCCATCTCCAGCTGAAGCCAGCAGCAGCCTCTCTTCTGCCACCTCAGGTAACACAGGTGGGAGTCAGTGCTTGCCTCCAAAGAGAAAATAGCTATTTGCCAGTGTGAAGCTTGAAAACATTTGGCCAGATACATCACTACAGGGGCTGAATACTGCACTGTCTTCAATTTTCAGACAAATTTAAAACAATCTCACCTAGACTGTGATGACAATCAAAGCATGAGTTAGAACAGCAGGAACCTCTTCAAAGAAAGTGACAATTCCCAAAGTCTTTCATTTGCTGCTCAAATACAAAAATCTCCCATCTTTCCTAAATGCAGTACTTAACCAGCCCCTTCAGAGGCACAGTAGCCATCAGCAAGACAGCAAGAACCAGTTCGGGGTGGCCTGTTCTTCCTGCATCTCTCAACTGCTTCATCTCATTCATCGTCATCACTTTCAGTCACATCAGTAAGCTGAGTTGCTTTTGCCCACCCTATTTCCTTTTCCTCCTCCAAAGACAGGAGAACAGTGACAGGATTCAAGATAACAAGCAGAGAGGCAACATGGGTCACTAATATATCAAAAACACCAACCTGCACATCCCTTCCTAATGGCCCTTTACGCAGGTTAAGGCAAACAGATGATGGAGGAGCTGCTGAGAACTCAGCGACTTCAGTGTAAAAATAAACAAACAAAGGAAACATTTCCCTCATCAAGTTCCTCTGGGATAAGGGAAATGGCAACCCCCACTTCCTCGCATTGAGGCTACACTGACCCAAACCCCACAAGCACCTCCCCTGTCAACAAAATCCTGAACAAATGAGGCATTGGGCTATGTGAGAACTGTTCCCTTAGAAGCACTCTTTCCACAGACCCTAAGCCTGTCCATATCCAGAGGTTTGCTGGCTGCTCTTTTTCCTGCCGAGAGGGATTAGGGCCAAAGGTAAAAGCAAATGGTGTCATTTCAACTCCAAAAACCAATGAAAGGAGTTGCTAAAAACCTTTACAGCTAGCTTTAATTCAGAATTAGGCCGTTTGGGACGTGCAGAACAATGGCATGGTACCCCCACAGGAAGAACACATTATCACCCACTATTAGTGAGGATTACTGAGTTACTGCACTGATGAAAGCAGAACACCCTACTGTCTGTCCTACCGTACTGCCTCGCCTTTACCTTACTCACTAGAAGACCTGCTAAGCCTGACTGACTGCATGTGCTGCTACCATCCCATAGAGCACAGCACAGAGCCACAACAGCTTCACTTAATCCTGCTGTGACCACCTGGCAAACCACAGGCGCCATGCGGCACTCATCCAGCTGCACCACTTGTCTGGCCTGCCTAGGGGGCAAGGTACAGCCACGCACAAATCTCAAAGCTTCCCCACTGTTGATGCAGGAAGCTCTAAATTTGTGATATGCTCATGGAGGACTGCTGCTGAACTGAAACAATTATGGGGAGTCCCTTGGAAAGAAATATAGAGATCAAAAGGGCAAGCACTTTTAAGTACAGGCTTACCTACCGCTACAGACATTAAGTTTCCCCACTGTGAAGATAAGAAATTAAGATTTAGAAAGCTATCTGAGCAGAACGACACCACTCTGACATCACCCATCCCATATAAGGATTTCATCATGCAAACACTTTCTCGTTAAAAACATAAGCTGTTCTTTAAACCTGTGTTACTAGAGCTATGATTATGCTTTGCTCTCAAAGACAAACTTCCTTTCTGTTCAAAATGCCACAGCAGTGATGCTTTCTATTTTTAACCTTTTTCTTTTTTGCTCCCCAGCAGGTATTTTAAAGACACGTGAAAAGGGAAAAATGCCTGAAGCATGAACAATCTCTCCAGTTTGCAGCACCTCCCCATTTCTAGCATAAGGTGTATTTGTCACAACTCTAGGTACCAGTTCACTTCAAATATGCCCATCAGTCCTTGTGCTTAAAGCAGTAGGCTTAAGCGAGGATCAATAATATTTGATTTTCTGCAAATCAAGCAACTGGAAAAAAAGAGTTTATTCCACCTGCTCCACTGCCTTTCCATACTACATGTCTCATCCCATGGCATGCCTCATCCCTGCTGTCAGAACACCAGGACAACTAGACAGCTTTGCGAAGGCCACCAGATGGTGCTGATGTTTTACTTTAAACACCCATCACTGCTTTTCTTCCATAAACTCTATTTGCAATGAGAGTACCAGAGAGATAGCAAACATTAATTTTAAACAAAGAGATGTCAAACATTTTCAAGTGTGCACATTCTCACCTGGGAGGAATTTTTACAGTGTAACATAACAGCTTCCCAAATTATTGAACGCAAAGGGTCCAGTAAAGTTGGCCATTTTTTAAACTGTCTTTATTCTTGCATTTTCTCCACTGGAGGTCTGAGCCTTTGACACAAAGTTACTTCTTTACACACCAGCCCCAAGCNTTCACCACCCAGCCTGTATCTGTGCCTGGGATTGCACCGACCCAGGTGAACTTCATTTGAATGTTTTTTTAATTTAATTTTTTCAAAATCAAGTAAAATCTTCCTCATCACACTTAGTTTCAGCCACACAGAAGCAGTAATCTTAACTCCTGCTAGGTATGGACTGCCATATACTTTGTGCCACACATTAGGAGGACTTAGGAAGAGAGCATAACTTGAATACACAACGAAACAAGCAAAAGCTGAGAAACTGAAACCATTTCAGATTTAATTTTCTTGATTCTCAACTCCAGAAAAGCAGAGGGGACAAGAAAACAAGAAGTCAGTTCCCATCCACTTTAAAAAAAAAAAAAGATGCCTTGAAGAATACAAAATTTTGGATGGGGAGAATGTAAACAATCTCCTACATCCAGTATTCTCATTTCCACTATTGTTCTATGGGAGTAAAGTTACATGGAGAAAAAATGAAGATAATTATGTGATGGAAGTGTAAGCTAACAGCCATACATATAAACTGTGATGGTTTGGGTATCCCCTGCCCCCTCACACTTTAGAAATAGACTAGACTCAGCCGGCTCTGGAAATTTGAATTAAGCTTATATTTACAGCTGGCACAATTTACAAGCAGATATTTACAGTATATACAGAAATATACAAGGTAAAAGTAATACAGAAACACAACTCCCCTCCCAGAAACCTGAGTCCCCAGGAGGGGCTCTCAACCACCCCCTCACCTTTCCCCTACCCCTCTCAACCTTACCCCAATCCCAAGGAAGAATGGAGGTTCGGCCAAGAGGATTAAGAAGCAAAGTGAATCAGCAAAGCAAATGGAGGGTGAGGTTAGAAAGCAAGATGGATTTTTAGCCAGCAGCCTCAGCTACACAGCAGACAAAAAGCTGAGAGCACAGCCCAGAACCAAGTGCCCTAAGCGAAGTGCAGAGCAAAGTGCCTTTATCTAATGTTTTGCTTTTCCTTTCTACACATTTCCCTTTCTCAGCAAGGCTGTGAGGGAAGTAGCTCTCACCATTGTTTCAATTTCTCAGCCTATGATCTAATTCTTTCCATCAAAACATTCTAGCTAGGCTTAAACTACCACATAAACTATGCAATAAGGACTATTTGCAGAAGGAAAATATCCCTACCTTTCAAGTGAGTGTGCTTGGCACTCGTATATTAAACCTGCACCTGTGCAAAGAATCACAAGCAGAGTATTTCGTGTCCACCCAGGAGGATCACCTAGAGCAGGTCACAGAGGGATGCATCAAGGTAGGCTTTTAATGTCTCCACAATCTCTCTAGGAAGCCTGTTCCCAGGCTCTGGCACTCTGACAGTGAAAAAGTTTTTCCTTATGTTCACATGGAACCTCCTATGCTTCCAGCTTTTACCTGCTCTCCCTTGTCCTATCACTGGACATCGTTGAAAAGAGCCTGGCTCCAGCCTCCTGACACTCACCCTTCTCAGGTTTATAAATACAAATGAGGTCACCCCTCAGCCTCCTCTTCTCCAAGACCCAGCTTCGTCAGCCTCTCCTCATAAGGCAGATGTTCCACTCCGGCTCTGTGCCGGACTCTTTCAAGCAGTTCTTTGAGGCCCTTCTTGAACTGAGGGGTCCCTACTGCATAGTCTGTGTGACTGGGAGCATACACTTCCATCACATCATTATGTTTGGGTTATGTAACTTTAGTCCCAAAAATCAGTAATAGAAAAGAGAAACAGAGCACCTAGCATTGCAGTGGAAGAAGCTGTTTTTCACTTAGTTATTCTGGTTTCACATCTAGAGGAAGTTGCCACAAACAGCCTAGGAAAGTGCACTGGTGCCAAACATGACTAATAGGAGAAGGCCTTTCAAGCCCTGGCAAGCTGCCTTAATTTCAGGAAGGCTCATATTTGTATTTCAGGTGAAAGTTATTACAGATAAACACAGCAGTAATCAGCATCACTGTGCACAACAGGTACGCTCATTTACCCCGAAGCTCTGTTGAATTACCTCAGCACTGTTGGGTACAGCTCAGATGTGTAAATATAGGCAATGTTGAAGGCCGCACTGACCAGCATTTTTCCACACAACGCTAACAAAGTGGGACTGAGAAGGAGACCTTTATGGAAGAGAAAAGAAGCTGTAAGCATAAAAAGTCTGTTTTTCTTACTCTTTTTTTACATGATGTTAATAACATCCAGTCCTCTTTAACAGGCTGCCATACAAAGAGTTTCATCCACACATTTTTCAGCTACAAGCACAAAAGCACTGAGTTCTTTCCAACCACTTAAAGACCTAGCATAAGAAGAGATGTATAAAATGATATTCAGAAACAAGAAAATCTGACCTTTTCGGGGGGTAAAGTATAAAACTTTCACGGTTCTAAAGGGAAGGGCTAAAGCTTCTAGTTCAGCAGTCAGAACGCCTGCTCGGGTAACTGCATCTCCTGACAAGCACAAGCAGACAACATAGCCTCCTTGATTAATTTATTAGGTTAAACTCGTAAACCATTGAGGCCAATCGAGTTTTATTTGTTCCCTAAGCACATGCTGTTGGGACTTAAAATGCAACAGCTTTGCAATTGGAGAAACAAATGCTAATGCAGGGCAGCTTACTAATAGAGTTTAGCTGGCTGAACTGGAGAGTACATCTTTTAAAGTCCAAAAGAAACCTGCCTTTCATTGTGTCAGTTTCAGCTACAGTTATGCTTGCACCATTCCTTTCACTAATATGAGAATGCAATTTTTTTTAAGCATGGAAAAAGCATGAATGCTCTGATGAGCTGTATTTCAAGTTCCCTCTCTCAGCACTGAGTTCAGCATGTTTCAGTTTGGATCAAATGGTGCTGATTAAGTAATGGGAAATCATTTTTCTTTTATTTCTGCCCTTGAATATTTCCACTTCTACCCATCTGATAAAGTCAGATTCTATTTCAACTGAATCAGAAATTCATTTTTATGTAAATTGAAGTCCATAAACTTGATTTCTTCAAGTGTGATGCTTCTGTAGTTCTTTAATTCAAAACGGAAGTAACATTTTCATTCAAGTTCTCCTTTTGCTCAGTTAAAAAAAAAAAGGGATATTACGTGCAATTGCGAGATTCAAAGGTGTGAACCTTGTCCTCAAAGCCCTAATGGATGTCATCATAAAACTGGTACATTCCCTTTCTTTCATCAACCAAACACAAAACAATGAAGAGGAGATTTGTCATTCCCAAATGCGTTTTAAAACAAGATGCTGTTTCTTTCCCAGGGAGACTTAAATTGAAGACTGCATAGCCACATACTAGAATTGAAGCATTAGTGCACTCGGGAAGTTTTGGTCTCAATATCAAAACAGAGGAAAGTGTCTGTCTAGACAGAGAAATGAGCACTTAGAAGCTCAGGAGTGAATTTCAAGTGCACTGTCTTCTCCAATTTCCTCCCTCAGAGGAGGCTGAGAGTTGGCCACGTGGAGAATTACTGTAGGATTAGAAGCACACTGGAAATTCACTACACATTAGCTTCCTTGTGTAAGTAAGCCCAGACACTGCTAAAAGTCAAAGTTGTAAGTTTTCACTAAATACACAGATTTGAGTTTTATTGACAAGGGATAATCTTCAAAGAGTAAACGGGGGAAATTGGTAACAAACGGTGTTGACATTCAAGCCCTAGAAGATGAGTTCCTGTGAGACTAATATTTGATGCCATCAGTGCCATTAGTGCCATTTGTAGTGTCATTATGTAGATTGCCGTTTAACTGTCTTCTTCACAAGTAAAAGTTCACTTAAGCAGCACTTCTGAAACGAAAGGATTCTTTAAATGTACTTCAGAAAAAATATCCACCAAGAAAGGGTAGTTCTCAACACAAAGGAAATGCACAACAGCTGACAAGAGCCAGGACAAAATTAATTCAAGTAACTGCGAATTTTCCTTCCTTCTTCAGTGAAGAGTATATCAACACAACTCACAAAAGAGCACAAGCAGATAAACCTAAATGAAAGTTAAAATCTAGTTAGCCTTAAACTAGAAGTCTCTTTTGCTTCCTACAGCAAAACACAGACAGAAAAGGCAGATGTTGTCCTGCTTCATAGCAGCTTTTAAAAGAAAGGAATGTTTCTGCTCCACTCCCCCTCCACTGCCACTCACCATCTTCCAATCTGATACACAAATTAACTGATGAGTTCTAAGCTGAGGGATACATCAGCTTTTACTTAAACTTTGAGGAAGTTGTCATCTCAAGAACAGAAATGTTCTTAGCTTCTTCCACTGGGGAGATGCCTTGGATTACCTTCTCATTCACAAGTTAGCTTTGTTATTTAGAAACCGAGTGAAGAGTGCAGACATGAGAGGCAAGTGCCCGATCTCTCATTAGGAGCTTCAATCCCTTGTAATAAAATGAAAGATCTTATCAATGGCTCAGAAAAATGCAGACTTAGACAAACACAAGAAATGTTCTCCTTCGTAATAGGAGAGACGAGAGATGCAATGATCCCTAATTCATCAAAATGACTCATCTTCATCATGCCTGGGGCTGAATTTCTTTCTATTTAGGCAGCACAGATCAGTCTGGGCCAAGAATGAGCTTTACTCATACCACAGTGCAGAGTACAGATGTTTTAATGGGGTTAAGATCAAGTCAACTGGAAAAGCCAGACTTCTTGAAATCCAGCCACTCTGGAGGACTTTTCACCCCATCTTATCAGTTGTTGCTGCTTTTTTCTAATTTCCTTTTTAAAATATACAAAAAGAAGCACAACGAGCAATTGTGTTGGAAGAAAGGAAGGAATTGTTTTAATAAAATAGGAAACAAAACGTCTGAGGACTTAAATGAACACAAGCGTGACAATTAAAATTGGGGTATTTTATCTCCATTTTCTTTTTACCTAAGACTTTTCTGAGACCAATCTGAAATGAATGACAGTTTATAACTCTCAGGTATAAACACAACCTATGGAAAGCTACCTTGTAATCACTCAGTGCTTGTGCTCCTCAGTCAAAACACTAAAGCATTTCTACTGAATTGATATTTAAAAAGAAAACAGAAGAGGCCACTCAGTGCTTATTTTCGTTAGTGTCATCTAGACATCGGCTTTCAGTAGCTAAAATATTAGTACAGAAAAATTGTATTTAAAATGAAAAAAATATGTGCAAATACAAAATCAAACATATGTGAACGTCACCAACAACGTTGGAAAATACATCATGGAAACAGAACAGCTTAGAATCATAGAATCATAGAATCAT